>CAIGQS010000001.1:0-182656 GCA_903798195.1 Danio kyathit | reverse complement strand
TTTGGGCCAGTATATATGCATCATTCTGGCTCTTCTACAGTTTTTGCTGTTAATGACAAATCATCCATTGTGCCTGAGCAGTTTCACTTGATTTGTTTAATCAAGTCTTTTACCACAATAAGCCAGACAGGCTTTCCAAACTTAATATTTTCAGCACTGAAATCACGCCTATGATGGACATTGTGCTTTGTGAATTTGTTCAGTAAAATGCTTGAAGAAAGGGACGCTATATGGACATTTTTAAAGGAGACTGAATACAATTCAGTTGTAAAATGAATAAATGAATATATTATAATTTTCCCAGTGCTGGGTTGCAGCTGGAAAGGCATCCGCTGTGTAAAACATATGCTCAATAAGTTGGCGGTTCATTCTGCATAATCGCTCTGATGAATAAAGGGAGCTGAAGGAAAATGAATGAATAATATAAAATAATATAATATAATATAATATAATATAATATAAATGCATACTCTGGGTTCATGCTTGTCTGTATTTTTAATAAAAAAAAATTAAATGTTTATCAAATTTCTTTTTTAACAATTTCCTAATGCATTCACTGAAATGCTCTATAGTGAAGTAGAGCTCTCACCCACTGCAAGACCACGCTATACATACAAATGACCTTTATATTCAAAATATAAAGTGAACATGCAGTGTTTGTGGAACGCAAAACATCTTTGCTTCCTTGCGAGGTAACACAATTTTCCTTCCATCCAGTTTTTTTCTCACACCCATTTTTTATGAAGGCAAAATGGCTGATTACATGATTATAACAGGGAGTCGGCTGATTACACCCGTTAATAAGATGTGTTTATTCGATCGGATGGCAGGTAATTTATTGATCAAATTATAATGCAGGGATCAGGAAATTATCACGTGAAAAAAAAGATCATGCAAAATGTTTTTTTTCATAGAATAAATGTATATTTATATATTTGTTATATGTATATTTTTAGAGGGTATAAACACGAATGGCAGATGTTCTTGATCTTAAATCAGCAAAACTGTATGTCGCAACCCATCTCTGGGAACTTCCACACACACATTCACACTCAAACTCATACACTACGGACAATTTAGCTTACCCAATTCACCTGTACTGCATGTCTTTGGACTGTGGGGGAAACCGGAGCACCCGGAGGAAACCCACGCGAACCCAGGGAGAACATGCAAACTCCACACAGAAACGCCAACTGACCCAGCCCAGCCGAGGTTCGAACCTGCGACCCAGCGACGTTCTTGCTGTGAGGCAACAGCACTACCTACTGCGCCACTGGGTTGCCTCAATTGGCAATTATGTAACATCAAAATTAGAAATGTATGTTACTTTGTACAAATGTATCAATATATGATGTGAGTCCAGTTACCAGTGTGAAAAACAGGTAGTAATAGATACGTGTTTTACGTGTTTGAGGCCATACTATTTACTTTGAGTATAAAAGTGCAGTCGGTAGGCTACTTCTACTTTTTCCAGAGTCGTTTTAAACATCAGTATCACGTCTTCTTGAGTAGGATGTGTGTACTTTTGCCATCTCTGTCCACTTCTTAAAAATAAAAAGTATGGTTAAATCAACTGTAATTTGTCCTTATACACAAACGTGTGTATCATGCAGTCAATATAGCATTTATTGTTTGAATTTCACGTTAGTTAAAGACAAGACTTTCTTAACATCAGAAAACAGATTGTGACCGTATGGATGTGCACAAAAACAGAGCTTTTCATGGTCATTGCAGCTGCAGTCAAAATGTGCGACACAACGGCCACAGACCATACTGTATAATTTAAAGGGCCAAGGGAGATCACCTGAAACATGCGCCTGGACTGTCTGGTGGTGGCAGATGCACAGCTGAAAAAACTGATGCTTTTTTTGTTGTTGTTGTTGTTATTGTTAATTTGACCAATACATTCTTTTGTCATTACTTTTGTCTGTTGTCCTATTTTGAGAGCAAATATTAGGCTAATAAAAGCTTTTTAATATTAGGCTTTTACTTTTCACTCTGCAACCAAATTTAGACTTAAATTGACATCTTTTTAAAGACCTTTCACTTTTCACCCAGTTAGCGTTTCTGTGTGGAGTTTGCATGTTCTCCCTGCGTTCGCATGGGTTTCCTCCGGGTGCTCCGGTTCCCCCCACAAGTCCAAAAACATGCACTACAGGTGAATTGGGAAAAAAATTGTCCATAGTGTATGAGTGTGAATGGGTGTGTATGGGTGTTTCACAGTGATGGGTTGCAGCTGGAAGGGGATCCGCTGCGTAAAACATGCTGGATAAGTTGGTGGTTCATTCCGCTGTGGCGACCCCAGATTAATAAAGGGACTAATCTGAAAAGAAAATGAATGAATAATATAATACAATTTAATATAAATGTAACATAATACAATATAAAATAAAATATCATAACACAATATAAATGTATTTATATTAATAGTTTATACCAAAATAATGTAAACATCATTTTAATGGAATGATTCCAATATATTTATGGATTTAATAATGGTTGGTTTTAATGTCATTAGGTTGATTACATTCTAATAAAGGTTGAAATAATGTTATTAGTTTGATTAAAGGTGCAGTAGGTGATTGTCTTCAGAAACATTTTTTGTTGTTCTGGTTGAAAGTCTCTTCAATAGTAATGATTAAAGTAAATGATCTAAATGTATTTATATTCATTCATTCATTCATTCATTCATTTTCTGCCGCTTTTCCGGGGCCGGGTCGCAGGGGTAGCAGTCTTAGGAGAGAACCCCAGACTTCCCTCTCCCTAGACACTTCCTCCAGCTCCTCCGGGGGGATCCCGAGGCGTTCCCAGGCCAGCTGAGAGACATAGTCTCTCCAGCGTGTCCTGGGTCTTCCCCGAGGCCTCCTCCCAGTGGGACATGCCTGGAACACCTCCCTAGGTAGGCGTCCAGGAGGCATCCGAAATAGATGCCCGAGCCACCTCAACTGACTTCTCTCAATGTGGAGGAGCAGCGGCTCTACTCCGAGCTCCTCTCGAGTGACAGAGCTCCTCACCCTATCCATAAGGGTGCGCCCTGCCACCCTTCGAAGGAAACTCATTTCGGCTGCTTGTATCCGAGATCTTGTCCTTTCGGTCATGACCCAAAGCTCATGTATTTATATGTATTTTTATATTCTGGATAAGGCATAAAACTAAAACATTTTCATACAATTAAATATTGTCAGACCGACAAATAAATCAATTACGACAGGTATCTCAAACTGTCTGTCAACAAATTTAAATTAGAATTTCTGCACAGCAGACAGAAACGTCACTCGCACATTCATGTGAAGCACGGATCTACCACTGACCAAGACATGTCATCAGGCAAACTCTGCATCAACCTGAACTTCTTTCTGAAACGACCAACGTGGCCATGTATGCATGAAAAGAACGGTTGTTTCTGAAAGGGCTTTTGCCAAAAATGCAGAATCAAAACTTTTCTAAACCCTGAATCAATATTGGAATTACTCTTGCACGCTGGAGGGCAATATGATGTTATGCAGTTCAAAACAACCATCTGAAGGGTGACAACAAGGCTGAAGTATTACTTTTAGACAGGTATCTTTTAAAACTATTTTAGCCACGCAAAGCTTATGTAGATCGTGTTCTTGTTTATGAATGGGTTTATATGCACGGACGTGCTGTTCAGCCGCTGAACATGTCCGGCAAAAGATTGGCTATTTTCAAGTTCATAGAGTACCTTTTACAGCATCCATAATATAGTTGGTTAAATAGACCTGAGCATTCGTTCAAGTGAAAAAGGAGATGAAACAAGCGAGGATCAGCAAGCACAATTGAAAATGAAAAGTCACTCTATGTCTTTTGTAATGTAAACATAAGTGTAATGTAAAAAGATGACAGTATATTTCTGTTTTTAGCTCCTTTTTTCTGATCTAATTTTTTTTTTTAGTTTAATAACAAAACAAGTAAATGTGCTCTTCCACCTAACCTGCTTTGCTGAGGTGAAGTTTGATTTATATTCACACATTAATTTATTTTTGAACAGTGGCAGCCTGTGACACAGTTTTAGGGAACTATAATTCCTGCACCCCCTGGCTGGTCAACAACTATGCTTGATAAAGTGTGTGTCTCCAAAGAGTTTTCTAACTGGTAAATGACATGATCTCGTGTTATAACTAATCAGTGCGCGTGGTTTGGACGGCAGGGAAGGGTCTAAGCTAAAATGTCTAAGCTATTATTTACTTTGTCATCACTTAGTACTTTGTCGAATGATAAAGCCACTAAAGTAGCTGCTTTTTTCAACAACTTCTGTACCCTATAGCCCCTTCACAACCATTTGAAGCTTTATATTGTATAAACTTTTAGAATTTATTTCATTTTATTTATTTACTTTTTAGTTTTATCATCAAATACAATTGTCTTTACTATATGCTGATTTTCCTTTATTTGTGTCTGCCTACTGTTGTAACTGTATTACTTCATGCTTGTTAATGCATATAAGGCCTACTTTGTACATTTTTTAAACATTTAATAAAACCCACCTAAGTTTACCCACCTAATATTGCTGGTTAGTAGTAGTCAGATACAGCAGACAGCACTCAATATGATCTATTAGTGCACATGAGCAGTACAATATGTCTTGCATATAAATAATCATGTGAATTAACAGATAGCTGAAGTGCTTCAGTAGTCTGTTAAGTACTGGAATTAGTATGTAAGCTAACAAATCACTCATGTTCTCATTCACAATAGAGACACTGCGTTTCCCATACAACGATTTATTTGTAGTAATGTGGGAGTTTTCACATGAACGTATCTTTAAAGGCAACCAGTTGTCTACAGAAAGTTTAATTGTCTTCATGAAGAAAACACGTTTCTTTTCTCAAATCAGTCCATCAAAATAAATCTATAGTGTTTTGAAACCAAAGTCTTCATTTGTTACCCACAACACATCAAGATTTGATCAAGTCAAAGGCCCAATCCCAAGTCTACCCCTTACCCCTCGTTTGCGCGTTCCCATGAAGGGGTAGAGGTGTCCCAATTCTCTTTAGCTTGAAGGCGTAGGGCTAAGGGGAAGGGGTAGATAGCCCTTCGACCGAACATTTTTCAGGACTACACTCGAAACCAAGGGGTAAGAAAATTTCCCAGAATACACCAGCCACAACGGCAGGATCGCTGTACCTGGTATTACAAATTTTTACAACAAACAAGCACATGTTTTAATATATTCATAACGGTGTTCATGTTTTACTGTCATGCTTTAAAAAAAACGCTAAAATACAAACCGCTAAATTTCGCCATCTAAAATCCCTAATAATAACTCCTGTACAGCAGTCCCACAACATTCTGACACTCAATGACACTTGAATACTCTGTCAGAAAAATCTAGTGGCTGGGAATGGGCTTTTTACAGTGTCTGCTATAATGTTAATGTTGTTTTTGTGTGTTTACAGATAAATATGGCCACTGTGTAAATGCGCAGTATAGTTACGATCTTACGTAATACGATCTCGTTTCCTGAAGATGAATACCAAAAAATAAGGCAACTGGAATCATTACAGCAGTCGCGATCGTCTGATCTCATATGAAGCATGAAATCACGATGACATATGATGACGTGTGCAGGTGCTGTAGTGCTGTCCCATTTCTTAGGGGTAAATTTTGAAGCCCTTCCCCTTCACACTCGGTTTTAAGGGCCAAGGGGAAGGGGTACAAAAATAGAATTGGGATTGAGCCTATATCTCATATTCTGACACAAATCTGATCTGTCGTAACTGGCAAATGGCATTGTGCAGTCTGAACAGGGCTTTAGGAATCGGATGGTCGGTCACTGTCATTGCCTTATGGCAGGTTCACACCGCATGAGTTTAGCCAGACTTTGATTCGCCAACAAGTTTTGTGAAACTGCAGACAAAAGCCCAAAATTGGAGGCAAATAGGTGTTTGTTCACGTGACAATCAGACAATGTGAATGATCAAAAACACAATTTAAGGGTGTAGGACAGTGTTCCCTGCATCTCCCCAAACATTTTCTGCTCCCTAATCTTTCTAATTCTCTTTTCAAAGCAGACCATTTGATTGAAGTGTGTAATGTGCACAAATATACTTATCGGTTCATAAGAAGTTGAAACATTTACCCCCGGTTTCACAAACAAGGTTTAAGGCTAGTCAAGATTAAATTGCATGTTTGAGCTGTCTCAACTTAAAATAACTTGCAGTGAGATGTCTTAAAATAAATCAGTGTCATTTTTTTTTCTCCAGGTGCACACCAGTAATGTATTTTTCTAAGGCCATTTTTATAAATGTGGCTTAAATAGCCTAATTTATCTAAGGCCTAGTCCCTGGCTTAAGCTAAGCCCTGTTTGTGAAACTGGGCCATAGAGTTATTTTGCTTTCTCGAGCCCAGTAAAACTCTCACAACCTGGTACTGGGCTGTGACCCCTGATCTACACTACAAAAAACATCTTCACCCCTTTTCAGTTATAGAGTTTATATCTTCAGGTGTTCGAAGGGTTTCATTTTCAGTAAATTGATATGTATTCAAGAGTTCACACTTGTTTGGCATGCTGTCCCAGGAGAGAGCCGCAAGCTCCGCTGGACAAGGCCTCATTTTTGCTCTCCATTGTGAAGCTTCATGTGGGTGCTGAGGCTTCTTTTACATTTAAAGCCCTTTCCACACTCACTACATCTAAAATGATCCTCTCCTGAGTGAATCTTCATGTGTCGCTTAATGTAGTCTTTGCGTGTGAGACTCTTTCCACACTGATCACATGTGAACACTATGGTTCCAGTGTGACCATTCATGTGGTTCGTGAGGCTAGCTTTGGTTGTGAAGCTCTTTCCACACTGAGCACATGGAAACGACTTCTCCCCGGCGTGACTTATCATGTGGTAATTGAGTGTGCTTTTACATTTGAAACTTTTACCATACTCTGTGCATGTGTAAGGTTTCTCTCCAGTGTGAATCCTCATGTGGATGTCAAGGTCTTGTTTTCGAGCAAAACTTTTCCCACACTGTGTGCAAGTAAATTTTCTCTCTCTATTGTGAGTTCTCATGTGGGCTTCAAGGGTGCCATTTTGCGTAAAACTCTTTCCACACTGTTGGCATGTGTACGGCCTCTCCCCAGTGTGAATTCTCATGTGCGCTGCCAAGTTTCCTGTGTTATAGAAGCTTTTTCCACACTGTTGGCATGTGTATGGCCTCTCTCCAGTGTGAATTCTTATGTGGACTTCAAGTTTGCAATTTTGCATAAAACTCTTTCCACACTGAGGGCAAGAGTAAGGCTTTTCTCCAGTGTGAATTCTCATGTGCGCTGCCAAGTTTCCTGCATGAGTGAAGCTTTTTCCACACTGTTTACAGGTGTACGGCCTCTCTCCAGTGTGAAGTCTCAGGTGCGCTGCAAAGTTTCCTGCATGATAGAAGCTTTTTCCACACTGTTGGCAAATGTACGGCCTCTCCCCAGTGTGAATTCTCATGTGCTCTGCCAAGTTTCCTGATTGATAGAAGCTTTTTCCACACTGTTGGCATGTGTATGGCTTCTCTCCAGTGTGAATTCTCATGTGTGTTTTTAAGCTTTGTTTTTGACTAAAACTCTTTCCACACTGTTCACAGGTGTAAGGTTTCTCCCTAGTGTGAACTCTCATGTGAACATCAAGGTTTGGCTTTTGTCTGAAACTCTTTCTACAATGTTTACAGCTGAAAGGCTTCTCTCCAGTGTGAATTCTCATGTGCAGTGCAAAGCTTCTTGCATGATAGAAGCTTTTTCCACACTGTTGGCAGGTGTACGGCCTCTCTCCAGTGTGAATTCTCATGTGGATTTTAAAGCTTTGTTTTTGACTAAAACTCTTTCCACACTGTTCGCAGGTGTAAGGTTTCTCCCTAGTGTGAACTCTCATGTGAACATCAAGGTTTGGCTTTTGACTGAAACTCTTTCTACTCTGTTTACAGCTGAAATTACTCCTAGATTTGGATTTCCGAGGTCTTCCGCGTGATGAAGTCTTTTTAGTCAGTGTGGGTTTTTCATCAACCGTTATGTCTTGTTTTTCTTCCATTTCATTCCATTGAGGAGTCTCTTCTTTCAGCAACATCAGGTCTTAAAAAAAGAAAGAAAAAAAACTTTAGTATGAAGACACAAAGCGAGAAGCATGAAATTGATGTTTCATCCATAAATGAAAATGACCTTACCGTTTACTCTGCATCATGTGGTTTTAAACATTTCCTTTCTTCTGGAACACAAAGTAAGCCAGCGTTTTTTTTGTGTTCATCAGAATCAAGAAACTCATAAAGGTTTAAAACCACACAAGGGAGAGTAAATGATGAGGCTATTTTCATTTCTGCGTCAACTATCCCTTTAAAGGGTTCCTATTATGAACCTTTTTTACAAGATGTAAATAAGTCTTTGGTGTTCCCAGAATGTGTCTGAGGTTTCGGCTCAAAATCAGATCATATACCTTGCAGAATATTTAATTTTGGGGGTCAGAGGAAAACCAAGCTCTTGTTGTGCCTGTGGCTTTAAATGCAATGATCAAATGCACTCGCTCTAGATTACTCGTGTTGTGTTCCCTCATGTGTATCTTCCACTGGATTTAAACATTTGTAACTTGCTTGGAAGACCCAACTAAGACAAATCCTGCATGTTCATAGCAAGTACGCATAATTCACACTAATATTTGTGAGTTTGCATTATTGTATATAACTTATGCAAATGTTTTCTCGGTACTGGGTTGCAGCTGGAAGGGCATCCGCTGTTTAAAACATATGCTGGATAAGTTGGTGGTTCATTCCGCTGTGGTGACCCCTGATGAATAAAGGGACTAAGCTGAAGAAAAAATGAATGAATGAACTTATGCAAATGCTTAATGCCACATTTGCTGTAAACTGAAGTGAGGAGATGGCAAGATGACACTTTGCTACTTGTTTTCATTCATTTGTACTTTTGTCTTTGTTTTCTTGCCTTTGTGCATGTCCTGAGGCTTAGCTGAAGACCTACATGGTGACATTTTATATACCCGACAAGATGCAGAAATGTCATCTAAAAAGGTGACCTGCTGTTTGTCCAATCAGGGACAGTGACAACGTAAATATACAAATAATAATGTTAACCCGGAGTTTGAAAATGTGAAATGTCTGTTAATGAACACCCAGGATTTTTTTATAACCCCTAGGGGCTGTTTCATAAAGTAGTTTAGAAAAGCGGCGATTAAAGTCAAAAACCTGACTTCAATGAGCCGAAATAAACGTCCACGCTCAAATTGGTTCCATAACTGCAAGTTGAAGATCATTTGATCTAACTAACTAGTGCAGTTGAAATAATCTAGATAACTGCTCACGCACGTTACTGTCGTGAAACCCTGAAGGTCGAGCACAGATGCATCGATTATGTTGTGTGCTACCATGTTAACTACGATGAAAGAAAGAGCTCTGAAATAAGACGCAGCAATGTTCACAGCGAGTGAGTAGCATTTGATTTCTGAGATCAAATATACAATAATTTAAACATAACAATCAAAAACTACAGTACGGCTTGCAACAAAGCAAGAAACAAGGCTGACAGGAAATTGCAGATTTTAAAATATAGGCCATTATTTAGGCCGATTAACGTTAAGTTAAAGATTTGTCACAATACATTGAAATATGTGCTTGCGTGCGCGAATGAGAATATGCGCTTACTGGCAATTGTTGCTTGCAAGGAAAAGTTTTAATGCATTGCAGGCTCCCTGTAACTTTCAAAATGTGCTTAACATCAGCACAATAAGTTTAAAATAATGGCTACAAGAGCTGTGCACGCACAAGGAGCGGGATTTTTAATTTGCTCTCGAAACTGCTGCAAATTGCTGCTTTTCCCTTTGAAAACATCTGTTTCCCGCACCCCATGGAAAAATATCTTTATATTAAAGTGCGTCTACTGCTTGGCCTGGATTTATCTCCTGATTATTCCACTCAGGGTTTGCTGCTTTAAAGTCATTCTTTAAGAAATGTAGCCTACTTCTTTATATCAGACAGTGCTTTCTTAATATTATTTTCTATATTCAACTTAAAATATTATTGTACAGCATCCTGTTGAACATATTAATCTGTGAGGGGTGTGCAATATATATATCTATCTATCTATCTATCTATATATATATATTATATATATATATATATATAGATATATATATATATATATATATATATATATATATATATATATATATATATATATATATATATATATATATATATATATATATATACCCCTCACAGATCTCTCTTTGAATTAATATGTTCTACAGGATGCTGTACAATAATATTTTTGTGCATATACATTAGATTATTCAGTACCAAAGCAAAATTTGAACTAATCTAACAAAAAAACTAAAAAAAAAAAAAACTGGAATCACAGTCCAAAAATTATTACACCCAAATAAATAAGTTGGGGGAAAATATGAAATAATTTTTTTATAAACAGGGAAAAAAAAAAAAAAAAATCTACAGAAACAAAAAACAAACAAACATGTAGTTGAAATGCTGTAGTTTTTACTCGTTTTGTTTGCAATAACTTATTTGAATTTAAGTGTATTATCGTAATGTGTGTATTAAAGATGTTTGGTGTATATATGCACATTTACTATTAAGAGACTATAAAATGTAATCATTATTAAGAGGTTAAGTAAATTAAAATGGCATCAAATTATAGCAGGCGAATGTTAACATTACTTTGATTAAGCATAAACTTAAGACTTAGCCTGACTGAGTTAACCTGCCCCGGACCAGGGGGCTATTCCATAAAGCAAGCTTAGAGAAAAAGCCAGGCTTATTTTGGTAAGTCAGGTTTATTAATGTCGGATTCGGTTTCATAAATCAAATTTACGATAGTTCAAACTTAGTTACCCCTGGCAACTTATGCTGGGAAACTAGCCTGGTCTAGGGGAAGGCTAACTCTCAGGCTAAGTCAAGTTCAAGCGTAATCAAAGTAATGCTAACATTCACCTGCCATAGTTTGATGCCATTTTAATTTATTTAACCTCTTAATAATTATTTTCAGCTGCAACCCATCACTGGGAAACACATAGGCCTACACTATAGACAATTTAGCTTACCAAATTCACCTATACCACTATCTCTCTCTCTCTCTCTCTCTCTCTCTCTCTCTCACACGCGCGGTCAAGTACAATTTCTATTTATTATGACAAATATTTAATGTTAATAGGCCTAAATAATGGCTTATAATTTAAAATATATGCTGCATATGTAGCCTATTGAGACGATCTGGAATTTCTTGTTAGCCTTCTCTGTTGCAAGCCGTATTATTTGATTGTTATGTTTAAATAATTATATGTTTGAACTCTAAAAATTAACACGGCTCACTCGCTGTGAACAGCTGTCTCATCTCAGAGCTCTTTCAGTTCTCGAAGTTGCCATGGTAGCACACAACATAATCGATGCATCTATGATCGACCTTTAAGGTTTCACGACAGAAACGTGCCTGAGCAGTTATCTAGATTATTTAAACTGAACTCAGACTAGTTAGATCCAATGATCTTCAACTTACTGTTATGGAACCAAATTAAGCGTGGATGTTTAGTTTGGCTCACCGAAGTCAGGCTTTTGACTTTAATCCCCGCTTTTCTAAACGACTTTTATGAAATAGCCCCCAGGTCCCAAGCATCCATTAGAACAAATAGCATAATTTCTAAATGCTTTCCACTCTCTAGGGGAATGAGACAGGGCTGCCCTCTGTCCCCTCTGCTCTTTGACATTGCCATCGAACCTCTTGCAACTGTATTAAGGAACTCAGATGGCTGGCAAGGAATTTTCAGAGAGGGACAAGAACATAAGCTCCTGCTATATGCGGATCAGGGCTCGACAGTGCGACCATTTCGCTCGCATTTGCGACTAAAAAAATTGCACGTGCAACTGAATAATATTCCAGTTCGCACACATCTATTTTATTTATTTTTTAAATAAGCTTGATTGATGACTTAATTTACTTGGCCATGGTGAAACAACATGCTCTTCACACCAAGTCATGATGTACTACGTTAGAAATTTATTGTGACTGTAGCACACACAGGTGCGATCAACAACACCACATCTCTAACATTACTGCTTTATTCACGGTCTTTACATTGTTTTGAATACGTTGCTGAGCAAAGCAAGGCACCGAATGGTGGAATGCTGCACATCGTACGAGACTCATAGAAAACGTTTACAATTCGGTCATGGCATATCGTAGTGTATTTAGTGTGAGACCCAATTCAACAGCAGCACTTCCACACATGGGACTTTACCTGGGCGGCCTGGTTCTGTGTTCGCGAGAAACTGAGAATACTCCGCCACAGACTCGCATGCTCTGCTGCTGCAGACTCACAGAGACGCGCTGGACTTTGGCACGAGGAAAAGAAAAGCCTTTTACTAAATAGACCCTATAGATTATTCAGGGTGACAATACATCCTCTTTTTTCCCGGACACGTCCTCTATTTGGGACCTAAAAATGCATTCGGCCAGGATTTCTAAATCGCCTAAATGTCCCGGATTCTGTTTTCACTTTCTTTAGCTGCGTTTTTGCATTACTTTATACACACACTTTGGCCCGTTGCGTCTCAATCTCTCAGCAGCAGAGAGAGAGAAAGCAGATTTGATCTGTCAGTGGTGCACATGGATAGTAAAGAATAAAATAGATTTCCTATTTTTTATTTATTTATTTTTACTTAAACACTCTGAAAAGAAAAACACTGTCATGTAAAAGGTGTAAATGCTAAACAGTTGTTTTTAATTGTTTGTTAAATAAGAAATCATTCTGTTGCTGAAGGCCATTAAAGTTTAATAGGAAAGGAGGGTGTTACTTTGGGGCAGAAGGAAACTTTAATTCATAAAGGCATTCCCATATTCAGCTCTTCTTTAAAAAGCCCAGAAAGATAAAGTGCTCACATAAACAGTGTCAGCTTTGCACATGAGTTTGGTAGTTTTTGTCTTTCTTTACATTTGTCATACTTTTTTCCATGTGGGCAGTGTGGTGGAATTGAGAGGGAGTAAAATCTCTCCGTGGCAGGGGCAGCTGCCACTAAACCTGCCACAGCTAAGTGCGCCTGCCACAAATAGCTGCCACTCTACCCGTCACCGCTAGAGGCAGCTGCCTCTAAACCTGCCACTGCTGAGCGCGCCTGCCAACGTCACCCCGCCACGGTTTTATGCGCCTGCCACAAATACCTGCCACTGTTTTGTAAGCCGCCACGGCACCTGCCACAGTTATACGCGCCTGCCACGGCACCCGCCACGGTTTTATTGCGCCTGCCACAAATACCTGCCACTGTTTTGTAAGCCCGCCACGGCACCTCCCACAGTTATACGCGCATGCCACGGCACCACGCCACGGTTTTATTGCGCCTGCCACAAAGACCTGCCACTGTTTTTGTGAGCCTGCCACGGCACCCGCCATGGTTATGCGCGGCTTGATACGGCACCCGCCACGGTTATAGGGAAGAGCGGGGCACAAAGTAACACTTTTTGGTTTTGGGTCAAATAATGAACAAAGTAATAGGGTTAGACAAATAATTTTTTTACCAACAGCCTCTCCTACAAATGAGCACTGGAAATATGATTGCCGGAACTATGGTACTGTGCAGTATTGCCAAAAGTATAAATGTTACTATTTACCCCCACCTGCGGGGCAAGTTGTAACAGACAGGGGGTTAGTAGTAACACATGCTTATAAAGGCAGATTTCACACAATGAATTCATAAATTCTTATATTCAGTTTACTTTAAATAGTAGCTATATTTCTTTGTATTTCCTGATTCATTGTTGGGCTATATTAACAGCTAAAATACAGTTAACATATTGATTTTATTTGAGTTGTAGCTCATGGCCCTAAAAATGAAAATGTACCTGAAAACAAGTAATTAAATAGGCTTAATAAATAAATTAAACGAGGGGTAGGGCTAATATCATAATGGTTTATGATGGCGTTTTTACAAATGCCAACTGGACAGTATCACGAAAAAAAAAAAAAAACACTTATGATAGCCTAACAAAAATCTTGTATATTGAGTTGCGTGTTATCTATGCCAAAATTGAACAAATTTTCATGGTAATAACTGTGGGTTTCTTTCTTTTTTTAGGTTTTTTTCTGGCACATTTAGCTACTATTTTTTTAAATGACATTAGATTGTAGCATTTAACTTTTTCCTAACACTGATTAAATGATTGGTTGGGTAATAGGCACGTGAAGCGATGACTCGGTTATCCTGATTTCACTATATTTATTTACCGGTTATACGAATTACTGTGGGTTAGCTTGCATGTGTGGGCATAGTTGATGTCTTTACCTAAACTTTAAACATTTATATTATTTGAAATAAAACGGAAGGAATAAAGGAAGAATAAAATATCATTTAGGGCTAAACCACTCGTTGGGCCACTGAAGCCATGATCCGTTTGCAATTATGTAAACTGTATCGTTGCATAACCTTTACTGATAAAATCAGTAATAGCGAAACTGTGCCATAATATTATTAATATAAAAAAAGTATATTACTGCCTTAAGTCAGTAACTTAGGCAGTAATGCAAAGTAATAATAAATAGTAAATAGCCTAAATGAAAGGAAAAAGATCTAGGTACCAAAATCAGTCACCAGGTCTAGTGCCCCCCTATGGGATTAAAATACCCCTGTTATGACATCGTGGCACCGGGCCTGAGGTGCATTTTAACGTGACTGGTTCCGTACTTTCCCAGTATATACCCGTGGTGGGTTACCGTATAAACCCGTGGCAGGTTCCGTAGCAGACCTGTATACCGTAGCGGTTTCTGTATCAGCCGCGTAGGCCTATAACCGGCGGGTGCCATATCAGCCGCGCATAACCGTGGCGGGTGCTGTGGCAGGTCTTTGTGGCAGGCGCATAAAACCGTGGCGGGTGCCGTGGCAGGCGTGTATAACTGTGGCAGGTGCCGTGGCGGGCTTACAAAACAGTGGCAGGTATTTGTGGCAGGCACATAAAACCGTGGCGGGGTGCGCTCAGGCAGTGGCAGGTTTAGCGGCAGCTGCCCCTGCCACAGAGATTTATACTCCCTCTCTAAAATCCTGCTCATTTAAGGCATAATTTTTGGCAATTTTTGTTATAATAAAATAAATGAAGTAGCCTACCCAGTATAGGAATAACAGTAGCAGACCTAAACTTTAATAGCTACAGCTCGGCAGAGTCAGCAAGGAAGGAAAAACAGTGGTTTTATTCCTGATGAGAATATTTATGGTTGTCAGACTTCACTTTCACATAAATACACCTGAATGAATCAATCAAAACTCACAGCTAAGTCAGAACAGCCTGTGCGTGTAGCATCTAGTCAGATCATAACGGAACTGTCAGTCAAAATCGGAGGTATATCTTAATGGAGCAAGAAAGACTGCCTTACTCTCTTGCGTGTGTAGTTTACAATAGAAACCCAAACGTTCTCCTCAGAATTTCCAACAAGCTTACTTTAATACGAAATTAAAGCTGTAACAAACATGAAGTACAATTGTGGTGCAGCGATGAGACGAATGAGTTTAGTGACTGACAGGAGGCGTGGCTATGCAGGACCACGGTGTGTGTGTGTGTGTGTGTGTAAACTCGCTTTCAGAAAGGAGAGACAAAGCGCTTACTGCTGTGGGGCTGCCTCTGATAAAAAAAACTAAAAAAAAACTCTTAAATCAAGAAAAGAGGAAGAAAGCCCAGCTGATATTGCTTTATTGATCCTGTGGGAAAGCAATAATGAACCGTTTAATATTTCTGCATAAGTGTTGAAAAACTACATTTTGACAAAACTTAAACCAAAAGATTCATGGCTTTGGAACAAAATTCGGGCTGAAGCCCCAGAAGCCCAACAACCCCTGCACCGCCTGATCAGGAATAAACACCAACCTATTTGTTGTTCAGAGTCTTCATTTTTTTTTGCAGGGTTCTGGATCACTCATGTTCTCGCTGTCCTTCAATAAACTCTTCACTGGAGCCTGATGGGAATATTCCAGTGTTTATAGCTGAACTGGAGGAGGAGGACTTCACTGATGAGGAGGAGCTTCACTGGAGGAGGCAATTATTCTAATTACATGCTGTTTGCATATATTTATATTTTAATGCCATATCAGCAGCACTGGCTATATTCATGGCAACACTTGTATTAAATATTCAATATATAATTGACAATCATAACTGTTTCTGAAAAAAATCATTAAACACACAACAACAACACTGATAAAGTCTTATAAGCTCTTTCAGTCTGATCAATGATAAAAATTCCTCCAGAAAACACATTTTTAAACATTTGCCTTAAAATATTTCCTGAATAAAACATTCTCTAATATCATTTAAAAATATACATTCTATTAAAATGTGTTTTACCATCAAAATATTCTCACACAAGTTACACATAGGTTTTTCTTCCCTGTTCAATAAATGTGTGCAAGTCTTGAGTGGCTGATTCTACATCTCGTGTGTGCAGCGTGATCATGTCTCTGATTACTTACATTTATCTGCTTTTGGCCAGATTTGGTAGCAATACATGAAAAAGGAAATTTAAGACCTGTTTAAAAAGATTTAAGACCTACAACACAATATTTCAGTAAATTTAAGACTTTTTAAGCCTAAAATTTAGATTTTGAGATTGAAGACTTTTTAAGACCCTGCAGAAACCCTGTAGATAACCCGCGAGTAACGCATTACAGAAGTGTTTACAGTATAGCATTGAGCTAAAAACAAGAGAGTATATTAGCATTGAGCACATGTGTTAAAGCAGTTCAACCCGCAAGATAATTGCAGCAAATCTGCTAAACGCTACAAAGGTCAGATATAATACACTTACTTTGAATAGACGCACAACACCCGGAACATAAGTGCAATTAAAGGGATTAAACAGCAAAGCTCTGCACTCTCCACTCTCCGCTTCAGACTGAGCGCCATGGGCGGGATTTTTGCCTGCACGCTGATCAGCGAAAGCTGATTGGCTGCCTGAATGTGGCTCGGCGAAAGCTGATTGACTGTCTGTAAGCGCTCAGCGAAAGAAGATTTGTGGACAGAAGATTAATTTTTCTTCGTTTTCAGTCTCTTCATATATAGTGTAAAGTGGAAAACGAGGGAGAAATGTATCAATAAGTCATGACTGCAACAGTAGGTGGCAAAAAAAGCAAAACAAAGACTTTTATTCTGGCGTGGCGTGTGATGTCACAAGGCTGCGCCGCTCCTGCGATGTGAATCAACTGGAGAAAGGTTAGTTTTAAACTTTTACATATATAAACAGATTTAATTAAAGTTTCAGGTTTTTCATCCGGTGCTAAATGATGTACCTGCTGTTGACCATATTATTTTAACCCTTTATACAACGTAGTACTATTTTACTCACAGTAATTGAGGGCTATTGTTTGAATAAAGCAACATAAATGTGAGTAATAGGTTTTTAATGAAGGTTTAATTTATTAAACAGCTAATGTCATTCCGTTCTAAGTATACATCACTATAAGTCTGTTCATTGTTTCATTTATTTAAACAGAACATTTTTTGTTTTGTTCATTTTAAACAGAATAAAGTGTCCAAACACAGAGAAAAACTCCTGCTGAAGCGACTGATCTCCACACTGTTATAAAGATGGCGTTTATTAAAGAGGAGAGTGAAGATGTGAAGATTGAAGAAACATTCAGAGTCAAACAGGAAGATCTGCAGGAACACACAGGTTAATTTTCATTCTCAAAGACCAACTCAGTCATTTGATCCTCATTCAGATATATTTTAATAATAAGAATACTAAATTAAATCCATCTTGCAGCCCTGAGTGTGCTGCCTAGTTCTCCTTAATTTCTTTTATGTATTATTAGTCTCCTATTTTCTCTACCTTCTTAAAGTTGTTACTTTTCTTGCTCTCCTACTGTTTGTAAAGTGTCATTGAGCACTGGTGCTATATTAAATAAACAAAAACAATCAATTAAAAAAGTTTAACTAAGCTGACGATATTTGAGCTACGGTATTCTCATAGAAAACATCTGCTATCTGCTATTAGTACTTTCCATTTGCATATGTCACGTTGATCACAATTCCCTTTTTTCATCAACTTCTTTATGGGTTTTAAACTTGTTTCTAGTAGTTGTTATTAGTTCTGAAAAACATATCTAAATTAGAATTACATCATTATTATAATAACTAATTTCCAGGGCTATTGTGCTTAAAGTATGTCAAAAAATGTGGATGTGCCCAATTTTAAACATGCTGAATGAAAGGAACACTAAAATAATTAATTGTTATAAAACATTGTACAGTTCCCAGAGATGGGTTGCGGCTGGAAGGGCATCCGCTGCGTAAAATCGTGCTGGATAAGTTGGCGGTTCATTCCGCTGTGGCGACCCCGCAAGGGACAAAGCCGACAAGAAAATGAATGAATGAATGAATGAATGAAAACATTGTACAGTAACCTAAACTATATTAATAATGCTGTTGTGAGACAAAACGAACAACAACTACAACTGGCCAACAAACTAGTCTAAAAATGACTTTTGCTGCCTAAGAAATGGATTACAGCATGCTGATGAAATGCAGAAATTTGAGTGTAAAGTTCATCAGAATATTGACCATATTCTTCATGTACCAGCAGGCGGCGCCATTGGAATCTTTTTGCTTAAGATTTTTTTAAAGAAATAATTTTTAGATCCTAAAAACAGTGTTATGCTGCTTAGGCTTGAGACGATAACTGTTTTCAAGGTATACCACAGTTTGCAAAAGTCAAGGTTTTAAAACCGCCAATATTTTCTGCTGTACCGTTTCTGCGGTGTATGTAAGGGTTTTTATTATATTTTGTTTTAAGTTTTTAGGACAACAGTATCTCCAGCAGAAAAGATATCCAAAGATGCTGTGTTAAAATGTAAAGAAATCTGTGTTTTTGAAACTAATGAAGATAGCAGAAGTCAATGATTCATTTGAATTATTTACCCTGACATGTTTACTGTATTTAAAAAGAATATATTTTAGAGCAGTAATAACAGTACTGTATGCTGAGTATTTTTAGGACTTTTCACCCTTGAAATTGTTAACCCTGGGTCATTCTAAACCCTAAATAAACAGAATCCTGGGTTATCTGAAATCACGTTCCACACTGCTCAAGCTATACCTGGGCCCAGTTTTTTCAAAAGGTTTAATCCAGATAAAATTGATCCAGATTTAGTAATCCTTATTTTTGCGATCCGTGATCATGTAATCCAGCTTACTTTTTGAGCCAGTTTTTCAAAGCAACATCGGATTGGATCAACGTGATTCGGATAGGAACTTTCAAAACAAGAAAAACCCCACCCCATCCTCGTCCAGCAACAACACGGTTCAAATATAGATGTATTGATTAAAAAAAAAAAAGACTTGATGTCAAAATCTCCACAATAATTTCAGACTTCCTCATCGGATGTGGAGAGACCAGCTTGTCTCAGCGTAGCCTTTAGGAAGCGGATCTCAAGTCTGGCCTGGTTTGCTGCAGTTTGGTCAGAGTCAGTTGTTCCTCTGCCAGACGAAGCTATGCTTCTGCCCTTTAGGTCTCTTTTTGCAATTGTTAAAATTGATTTAAAAAATCAGTGATTGCCATTTTTGCTCTTTTTTTTTGTAATCATTGCATGCATCACTAATAAATATTCTAAAAAGAAAATATTTTCCATTTGATGAATATATATATATATATATATATATATATATATATATATATATAAATATATATATATAATATAAAATAAAATAAAAGACATTTGGTACAGTTTCTCGTCACATACACCACAGGCTCTGCAGGTTTCATCGCCATCCGTCACATTACAGTTTCTCCATCTTCTGGTATCTTTCTCACCCTCGACACCTTTATCGCCTTTGAACTTGCTATATCTTTGGTTGTCAGGTCTTGGTTGGATCTTTGGTTGGCCGCTTGTACCAGAGCCATGTGCAGCTCCTTTTCTGCTTTCTTCTTCCCTTGCTCTTGCTTCACTGTCAGCTTGTCTTCAGCATGTTGAGCACACAGCAGGATGTGTGTTGAACGTCCATTTCTCCAGTTCAAACAGATGTCCTCCACTCTTTTGAGGTGGGGATATCTTTGGTGCGGTCGGAGGTCTTCTGGGACAGTAGTAGTTGTAGTCTGGGTCTATTTTCAGGGCTTGCAGCTCAGCCACGGGATAGTGATTATACGACGGTACATGTATGGAAACAGATGTATAGAAAGGATTAGTTGGGCTTATTAATCTTTCATTCACAGTTCCACATTTTTCACTTGCTTTTTCCTTCACTTCATCTTCCTCATTCTTTCCCCTACATGCCAGCTGCCTTTGCAGCCTTTTCCTCTGTCTCTTATCTGCCTCCCTGAGCCAACAATCAACAGTGTCTCCACACAACATGCCTTTCACAACAACAACCTGCTTTTCCTTCTGCCTTCTCAATCAACTCCTTCACTATGTTTAACTTAGTAACACTCAACGTTCCCTCCCTTAGAAAGTTGTGATACTTTATTAGTTTTCCAATATCTCGCATGCCTTTTTTTTCCATATAATTTTCCCATATTCCAAAACACCGGTGTATCATATTTTTTTCTCTTTACTTTGGGACTTCCCCATACTGGTGGACTTTTCGGTAGCTGTTAATCTGTTGGACGTCCCCAACAATTTAGACTTTTCACCCAAAATTGAAAAGTTAAGCTATCCAGCTTTAATTGCATGCCCCCCAATTTCAACCTCCTTCTGGAAGTAAATCGCACAGCCCCTGATTTCAACCCCCTCCCGGGAGTAAATCGCAATTTAGCTAGCCAAACGTATTAAAAAGGTCTTGAACTTAGTCAGGCGCCAGATCTCACTTGTGTAAGGTCTTGATCTCAGCCAAACGCCAGATCTCACTTGTTAAAAGGTCTTGATCCCTGCCTGAGGTCAGATCTCACTTGTTCTAATTACGCTGCTATCCCACTGAGACAGATCTACCAGTATGGTGATGGCCCAAGTCACAGTAAAAACTTTTTAACTGCCCCTTTAAATGCCCAAAGCTGTTCAGAGAGTTCAGATGCCACTTGAGTTCCTTTTCCTTTTTCCCAGATGTCAGTGGGGTTCCTCTCTGGGCCCGGCGGTCGGCCGGGCCCAGATGATCAATCAAGTCCCAGATGATCAATCAAGTCCCAGGATGATCAATCACCGTCCGCAGGGTCCGGAAAAGTTCCTCCAAGACATTCCATATTCTGACACCAAATTATAGTGGCAATTTTCTTTAAGGAGGCTCTCTCAGTGGTCAAGAAGACAAATTCTTACCCAAAGTGTATTTTAAGGTTTTATTCTTTGCAAAGAAGGTCCACGATCATACATCAACAGCAGTTTCTGCAGAGAGTGAGACGCTGAAACAGGGTGCGTTCTCTTTTTATCTAGTTTGTAATGCCCACAAGGTCATCAGTGACGTACAGGATGAATCACGGTTACATCAGCGCTCAAACTTCATTTTTGACCATCTACATTTTAGTCTTACATCCCATCCGAACATGTAGTTTGTTAAATCACCATGTACTTATCCAGATCTTATCTGTTGATAAACAGATGTTAAAGTGGTCACACTTGGTCTAACTTGAACAGTACATCCATGGAAGAATAAAAAACAGACCTTTATAATGTATATAAAGGCATTTCCACCACATAAATGAAACAATGAGAACCAGAAAAAACTCAAACAATTGCTGTATTTGTCTAAATAACGTTTGTATTAGTCAATAATAATAAAAAACACTTTGTACTTTTCACACACCAACAGCAGTATCAACAACAACAAAAAACTATATAACACTAATCACAATAAAACACAAAACCCTCAGCACTTATAACTCAAATGAAAGTGAAAGGAAAAAAATGCAAATAATTTCAGGCCAGCAGATTCATCAGATTTGAAAACGGGGAAAAATAATACTGATAATAAAAGTACAGGGAGAAAACAAAACAAGAAAAAATAAAATGAGAATTTGGGCAAAGAAAACAAAAACTTTTGCGTCTTACCCACGGAGCGGAGGGGTCAAGGGAAATGAGAGTGGAATGGCGAATGTGGATGTATGGATGTGAGGGTTTAAGGCGTCGACGAACCCAGCCGGTGAGTCTGCAGCTGACTTCATAATAAGACAGCGGTCTGTGCTCTGTTGCTTCGATACATACTTTCGCTGTTTGTCTCTCACAGCCAGTCATTGAGTTTACACTGCTCGTCTCGACTCGCTTTCTCTACTTGTTTCCCCGCACTGTAACAGTTCACTCAACTTCTCTTTCTTCTGCACACCACATAATGCTGCCCTCTTCAACTGAATCCTCTTCTTTATACTCTTACCTATTTCTTTTTTGCTGTCCCATGGGTGGAGACCAATTTAACAATGTTGACTGTCATCACAAAAAACACCAACAATCATAAATGCATGATTATATGATTTCTTTGCAATCAAAAAAAAATTGTTATAATAAAGAAAGGTGCACATTCCAGCCTTTATGCAGATGCTGTACAGGTATGTCTCATGTCTGCGATGCAAATATTCAGCTGTTTGTTCAGCTGTTACCCCAGAACTTTTTTCTGGTGCGTTTACCAGTCAGGCACAGAATGAACAAGTATTCTCTGTCTGCTTTACAATTTTAGAAAAACATTTTGTTGTAATTATAAATATATACGAATAAAAATAGGCCATTTACAGCTTTCAAATCTGTGTCTTATCAATATGACCAAAATGACTTTTATGATCAATTATGTAAGAAACTCTGAAAACTGGACTGACACAGTTTCAATGGACTCTATGCAAGATCTCTTCCGTGTTTGTGATTTAGCCTGCATGTCAACTTCCGGTACAGCACCGCGATCACTGTAAGCGCATGGCGCAGGTGAGAATGATAGATTACACTCTCTGTGAAGGACATTAATCGAATCGTGAGACAGAGAGCTGTCACACCAAACAGCAAAGAAGAAAAGAGGTTAAAATTCTACATTTCGAGTTACATCGATCATTTTGGGGGTGAGTATTATGATATATATAAGAATAGCAATTAAATGCTAGTCGTGTCTCTCATAGTTCATATCAATTTTTTTATTTCTATCCACCCATCCGTCTATCTATCTATTTACATATATGTGTACATTGTATCCTCAATATCCATAAGTATGAATGTTACTAACTATAGGTTATTTGTCAGTGTCCTGTAAGGGTAGTGACAGAGAGATCAGTGTTTCAGGACGATGATGAAGTCAGAGAAGCTGTATAGTTGAGTGAAAGGTTATTTATACTCAGGATGACATGATGATCCAGCTCATCTAAAATAACATCAACATGTTTCAGAGGAAGCTGACCATTTCTTTTTTTTTTTTTTTTTTTTTACCTGTTAAGATGACTACAGATTTGAACAAACACACAACTTGAAAAATCGCACAACTTTTTATGTTTAACATTGTCAAATTTACGTATCAAAAAATGTATTTATATTTATGCTGCAGCGCAAATGTCTAAATTATTATTTTTTACATACATAATTTACATAACTTTACATAATTTATGTCTAGTTATATTTACATAGTTCAGGGGTTTCCTTGTTAAAAATTAGTTGGAGGTGGTATCCTATTCATTACATTTTTGCTACTTGAAACAAATACAATTTGCATTATTGAGCATCACTGGGGGCCTGACAGAAGTTGCCTGCCTGATTTTTGCCAAAAGACAGAGGTGGTACATTTGATGAAGGTAACCACTGACAATTTCAATTATTGGCAACCCATTTCAATTATTTATTTTTACCAGTGAAACCGATATAACATCTCAACATTCACAAGTATACATTTCTGACATTCAAAAACAAAATAGTGACAATATAGCCACCTTTCTTTGCAAGGACACTCAAAAGCCTGCCATCCATGGATTCTGTCAGTGTTTTGATCTGTTCACCATCAACATTGCGTGCAGCAGCAACCACAAGCCTCCAGACACTGTTCAGAGAGGTGTACTGTTTTCCCTCCTTGTAAATCTCACATTTGATGATGGACCACAGGTTCTCTATGGGGTTCAGTTCAGGTGAACAAGGAGACCATGTCATTAGTTTTTCTTCTTTTAGACCCTTTCTTGCCAGCCACGCTGTGGAGTACTTGGACGCGTGTGATGGAGCATTGTCCTGCATGAAAATCATGTTTTTCTTGAAGGATGCAGACTTCTTCCTGTACCACTGCTTGAAGGTGTCTTCCAGAAACTGGCAGTTGGACTGGGAGTTGAGCTTGACTCCATCCTTAACCCGAAAAGGCCCCACAAGCTCATCTTTGATGATACCAGCCCAAACCAGTACTCCACCTCCGCCTTGCTGGCGTCTGAGTCGAACTGGAGCTCTCTGCCCTTTACCGATCCAGCCACGGGCCCATCAAGACTCACTCTCATTTCATCAGTCCATAAAGCCTTAGAAAATCTGTCTTGAGATATTTCTTGGCCCAGTCTTGACGTTTCAGCTTGTGTCTTGTTCAGTGGTGGTCATTTTTCAGCCTTTCTTACCTTGGCCTTGTCTCTGAGTATTGCACACCTTGTGCTTTTGTGCACTTCAGTGATGTTGCAGCTCTGAAATATGGCAAAACTGGTGGCAAGTGGCATCTTGGCAGCTGCACGCTTGACTTTTCTCAGTTCATGTTTCAGTTCTCAGTTTATTTTGCGCCTTGGCTTTTCCACACGCTTCTTGCGACCCTGTTGACTATTTTGAATGAAACGCTTGATTGTTCGATTGATCACGCTTCAGAAGCTTGCCAATTTTAAGAGTGCTGCATCCCTCTGCAAGATATCTCACTATTTTTGACTTTTCGGAGCCTGTCAAGTCCTTCTTTTGACCCATTTTGCCAAAGGAAAGGAAGTTGCCTAAAATTATGCACACCTGATATAGGGTGTTGATGTCATTAGACCACACCCCTTCTCATTACAGAGATGCACATCACCTAATATGCTTAATTGGTAGTAGGCTTTCGAGCCTATACAGCTTGGAGTAGGACAACATGCATAAAGCATTTGCCTAATAATTTGCCTAATAATTCTGCACTCCTTGTATAAATCAGAAAGCAATGTATTAGGTTGTGCATATAATTCTTGTGCTTAACACATTTGTTTCAGTTTGTTATTTGCCTATTACATGACACTAGAATGTTTGATGTGTGTGTGTGTGTGTGTGTGTGTGTGTGTGTGTGTGTGTGTGTGTGTGTGTGTGTGTGTGTGTGTATAATGTATGCATGTATACAATATATGCATTAAAATAGAGTTTACTATAGTATGGTTAAAATCTTAATATATTTTATTATAAAATACAATTACATATTGTTACTACTTTCATCTGGATTAAATTCCAGTACATCATTTTTTAACTGTACCTTTAGAACTTTATAACATCACAAAAGCAGCATTGAAGCAGTCTCCTTTCAGTTACTCCACCTTTTCACAGAGACTGTCAGCCTGATTGTCAGCCTTTGGTGTATTAATCGAACTACCGTGGGTTCTGGAACTGAACAACAATGATGTTCAAGATGCTGGACATCCTGGCACTAGATCCTTATGAATTTAAGAGTAAATCTCCCTTTGCCATGCTCTGATGTGTTTAGGTTCGCCACTATTAGATTTAGATCTATTAAAAAATTGTAGAAAAAAAAAGATCTATTAGATATGCTAAGTAAAGAGCCTGACTGATATTCTACCGGAAACACTCAGCAGAATTCGTGCATAGAGACCATTTACTATAACTTCTATGTTAAGCAGCTTTGACACAATTTACATTGTCAAAGCACTAGGTAAATAAAGATGAATTGAATTGAATCTGCTTAAATGTGTACATGTTAATGGACCAAACAAAATATGATCTGATTTATTTTACATATAATGTGCATCAAAATTACAGTGTGTGTAGCCAATGTTTCCAGTGTCCTTTCACTTTTCAGCTTTTGATGAGAGTTTTTAAGACTTAATGAAAACTAATGTTTTATTTTATTTCAGACATAATGAAGAGAATGAGGGGAGGAAAGAGGAGGAATATCATGTCAAAAATGAGGAAAAAACTAACTTACAGACTGATGGTATTTTGAAAAGGACAGACAAGAATCATTTCACCTGCACTCAGTGTGGAAAGAGTTTTGGAAGACAAAACAGTCTTAAAATTCACATGAGGATCCACACTGGAGAGAAAACATTCACATGCACTCAGTGTGGGAAGAGTTTCAACCACTCATCAAACCTTAATAATCACATGAAAATCCACACTCGAGAGAAACCATTCACATGCACTCAGTGTGGGAAGAGTTTTATCCGCTTATCATCCCTTAATCTACACCTGATGAGCCACACTGGAGAGAAACCATTCACATGCACTCAGTGTGGGAAGAGTTTCAGCTGCTCATCTTACCTTAATCACCACATGAGGATCCACACTGGAGAGAAACCATTCACATGCACTGAGTGTAGGAAGAGTTTTAACTGCTCATCACACCTTAATAAACACATGATGATCCACACTGGAGAGAAACCATTCACATGCACTCAGTGTGGGAAGAGTTTCAGCCAATCATCATCCCTTAATCACCACATGAGGATCCACACTGGAGAGAAACCATTTGCATGCCCTCAGTGTGGGAAGAGTTTTAGCCAATCATCATCCCTTAATAAACACACGAGGATCCACACTGGAGAGAAACCATTCACATGCACTCAATGTGGGAAGAGTTTCAGCAGCCAATCATCATCCCTTAATCTACACATGAGGATCCACACTGGAGAGAAACCATTCACATGCACTCAGTGTGGGAAGAGTTTTAGCCAATTATCACACCTTAATAAACACACGAGGATCCACACTGGAGAGAAACCATACACTTGCACTTAAGCCGCGGTCACACTGGACTTTTCTCCCCTTGGACTTCCATTCATACTCCGGTGAATGCATCAGACTGGAAACGCAAGTTCGTGTGTCAAGTTTCACAAATCACTTTCTTGTAAAGTTCAAGCTTGGTGAAGTCTGACCTGTGAATTCGCATCACTTGACTCTGTGAGACCAATAGAAGATCAAAACATGACCTCTCTGGACAGATATTTAAAATATGGACCAATCGCTCATTTTTTAATGTTTAATCATCTTGTTTAGTCTCGCCTCTTTTTGCAGCATTGTCCAACAGAATTTTGCATGCTCAAACACTAGTGTGACCGTAGCTTCGGTGTGGGATGAGTTTCAGCATCTCATCAGACCTTAATAAACACATGAAGACCCACCTTGAAGAGAAACCATTCACATGTACTCAGTGTTGGAAGAGTTTCAACCGATCAGCAAACCTTAATGAACACATGAAGATCCACACTGGTGTGAAGGAGTATATGTGCTTGAGCGTGAGAAGACTTTTATTACAGCTCCAACATTGAAACTGCACCAGACGATTCACACTGGAGAGACCGTACAAGTGTTCACACTGTGACAAGAGGTTTAATCAGTTAACACATCTGAAAACACTGGAGAGAAACCGTACAGATCTGACCAGTGTCTACAGTTTCACTCATTCGGCGCAGCTTAAGAAACACATAGACAAAAAGTTGCACACATGACATGAATGCAGCAAAACATTTTCTCGTGCACAGGATGTTTCATGTCTGAAAAATGTTTGAAAAGGCTGAGTGACGGTATAAAATCTAATTGCAAGTTATTGTACAGGTGCGGATACATCTGTACTCCACTCTCCAGTGTATTCATGTAGCTAGTGTTGTTTTGGATGATGTTCTCTGTTTGACTGAATGAGAAACAAATCACTGGGAAGACACCGCACATCAAAGATGGTGGAGCTCCAGGACGGTTAGTTTGCAGTATACCAGGGCCTCAAGTTTAGAAAGCCCATTCAATTTTCCTGTGTTGAATCTTTTATTAGTAAAGTTTCTTTACTTTTAGGTTCAAGTTTCTAGTTTACTACATTTACTTTGAGTAGAATACAAAGTTGATGAATATTTTATGATTTAGGCAGAGCAACAGGTATTAAGTTTTACAATATTAATACACTGTGATGATCCCAAGACTCCAGATTGGAGTATGTGGTAAATCCTGATTGGATGACTGACTTGCTCATCAATGGGTATATAAAAGTTGTGTGCTAGCTAGCCCAGGACGCTGTTGCTACTCGGGAGTCCTCATGTCAAGACCTGCCATCTCATTGACCCTTTAACCTTATGGTTTTGTTTTGCATCACTTATATCATGTAGTTAAAGTGTTGTTGTGATTATATCCTAAGTTCTTTATCTTCATTAGACATTTGTTGATTGCTTTGATTGATTGTTCTATGAGTTACATTTTATAATAAATAATTTGCATTCAGGCTATTTTGTTGGCTCATCTCTCTTTTATGTTGCAACTCAAACAAGCGGATCATAACACTTTGTAAAATGTGTCCGGTTGTATCCGAGATCTTGTTCTTTCAGTCATGACCATAGGGGAGAGTAGAAACCTAGATTGAGCAGTAAATTGAGAACATTGCCTTTCGTCTCAGCTCCTTCACTGCAACAGACAATCACATCAACTGCATTACTGCTGCCACTGCACTGACCCATCTTTTATTCTCACAGTCTACTCCTCATGAAAAAAACCCCCACAGATACTTGAACTCCATTTGGGGTAAGGACTCTCCTCTAAACTGGAGATGTCCGCCTTTTTCCAGTCAACCATGGTTTCTGACTTAGAGGTGCTGTTTCTTTCCCTGCCATGTCACACTCAGCAGCAAACCGTTCCACTGCATGCTGAAGGTCCATGTCCTATGAAGCCAAAAGGACAATGTTATCTGCAAATGGCAGAGACAGTCCTAGCCTAGCCATATGTCTGGGGCACAAGAGCCAAAGGACTGCAGCAAACCGTCCCACTGCATGCTGAAGGTCCATGTCCTATGAAGCCAAAAGGACAATGTTATCTGCAAATGGCAGAGACAGTCCTAGCCTAGCCATATGTCTGGGGCACAAGAGCCAAAGGATTGCAGAATGACTGATAAATGAGGTTACACAGAACCCACCTGTTAATATCAGTTGTGTTATATATTGGAGTCAGGGAAATGTATGTTAGTTGCGAACCTCTTGAATGTAATTCTTGTATTGCATTTGGGTAACGTAATCCAGAGCTCTGTCATCGAATTATTCATTTGTATCTAATAAATTACTAATATTTTTGGCATTGTAGAAAAACCCTCTCCTGACCTTTTTTATTGAACACGCATGGAATTGGCTTGATATTCCAACAATTTGGTGACCCCGACATGATAAATGGGGAAAGGAAGTTATTGATCTGTCGTATCGATTGACATCAGCGCCGAAAAAGAAGGTAAGCAGAAAACCTGTTAAATCGAATTTCTGCAATTGGCCTAATCTAAATTGATTGATGTCATGTGATATGTAGGATTGATATAGTTAAATTTATAAACATTTGAATAATACGATGAGGCAATTGTATATAGAGGTGATTTGTATATAGTCAATCAGTGTGGTGCAGCCAGGGGAACTGCGAGGAGTTTAGGAGTGTGGTGCAGACCATTGGTAACTGTGGCAAGGGGAAGATTATAAGTTTCGTCATATGACATTCACTAAGTAGTTCAGAACAGAAGTTGATACACTTTGACTGTTTTTGCTTGTTTGGTGGGTGTACAGTTCAGACCAAGGGCTGTGCTCCTGCACTGAATTGAGTAGAATACCATACTTGGGTGTTCTGTTTAGATGAAAGTTGTCCCTGCGAGGTACTGTAATCATTACCTTAGCAAGGTATCGACGGGTACCTGATTTTGGACTATAAAGGGTGGGAATTCCGGTGGACAATCGACGGAAGGTCCATAACAGTCCGGGTGCAAGACCCTGTGTTTTAGACGGTCCAAGCGTTAAAGGGTCACGAAACACCAAAACATATTTTTTGAGCTGTTGACAGTCATATGTGTCCCACGCTGCTATAAACACTATAAGGACACATATATTGCACTAAAAAGTGAAAATTGGTTGTTTTTGCGTTATTTTGAGCAAATTCGCTCTTCCGGTTTGAAACAAATTTTTGAAGCTGCGTCACGGCCATGAGATACTTGCGTGTAAATCCAGAGTGGAGAATGGCTGTCTGTACCTGGCAGTACATCATGACGTCTCTTGAGGGTGCGGCATTAATTCATGAGAAGGAGTATGTTCAAACCAATCAGTGCGCTCTATTGTGTATGACGTGCAACTTCATTAATATGCACGATAGCTTCGGAGACTGTTTGACCTGTTGCAGTGTTCAGACGACAGAGAGATGCCACGCTGTGTTGCCATAACAAGTGAAAGAACGAGAATTTGGAGACACCGGTCGTCAGTTAGTGCGCTGTGTTTATTAATGTGCTGCAACGAAGGTTTTGTTTTCATTTTCCCGCAGTGAGAGCGCTGCTGGACTCATGTGTGAATTACAGTGCACACGACAGAAATGAGTTTGTAAGGAACATTTTTACCTGAGAGCTTTTCACATCTAGAAATGATGAAATCCGGATTTGCTGCTCGTCTCCTTTAAAAAAAAAGACACAATTTTGTTTTCATTTTCCCGCTGTGAGAGCGCTGCTGGACTCATGTGGATTACAGTGCACGTGACACGCGACAGAAATGTGTTTGCAAGGAACATTTTTACCCGAGAGCTTTTCGCATCTGGAAATGATGAAATCTGGAGTTGCTGCTCGTCTCCTTTTTTAAAAAAGACACAGTTCCAGAGTGACTGTCCTGTCTCCACAGATTAGGTAAGTGTGCGATCAGTTCTTTGTTCATTCAGATGGCAAAGTGAGTTCATATTGTCAGCAGTGCTCTTTCAGTTTTTAAAGACATACCATAGTCAAAACGATTTAGTTTACAGTATGTGGATATCACTGCAATGTTAAAGGACAATATAGACTGAAAGATCCGCTGCAAATGCTGCTCTCCGAATGTAAACATGATCAAAATATTCCCGTCGTGCAGGATTTTCGCCGCATTTTGTGACAGGATAGTCTATACACACACTGCTTTCTGACGCTACCTACCGAGTCATCTAAGTTACCGAGAGATGAGGAGGATTTGTTTTCTCCCATTCGCCGTGCGGTAACAAACATTGGATTAGCATTTCCTCGCATACAATATGTCGTTTGTCACAGGCAACATGCAGGAAATGTTCCTGAATAAAAAGTGAAAGTGCCAAACTTCAGTTAAAGTCGACAAATTAATAATTTGACAAGTAATTTGTTTACTGATGTCCGTGTAAACACAGTCACTGTCTTTCTCCCCTGCGTCTGTGTGTTGTTTTTTGCCTCGTGCGTACCCAAACGGAAACTCCCATATTTGCAAATCCTTCCCTCTTTCCCTCCCCCGACACTCCCACCTAAACGGAGCTGGACACACCCACTTTTCCTGACTTTTTCCAAACTAGAGGTGTGAAAACAGCCTGCTGAGACAGGGGGGTTCATGGCCCTTTAAAGACAGCTATAGGGTCAGATTGTAAATATTCTAAAATAGGGACGGCTTAGTCGCCAAGGTTGAGAGGTGTGTGGCTGGTTGGTTTCACTGAGGTCAAGGTGTGGTCAATCACGCAGACGGGCTCATCCGTGGTAAGCGAGTGTAAATATAAAAAGTGAATGTTTTAATGTTGTCGTCTTAGTGGCCAGTAGGTACGTACTTAGTAAGTGGTGTGTGAGTGTAAAATAGAGTGATGAGAAATTGAGACTTGTGAAGAGCGCGTATTTTATTTTATGTAAAGATTTAATGTTTGTCTGTTGTGTTAGTAACTAACAGTTGAAAAAAGCATAGTGTACAGATATTTAGTCGGCTGTATAGAAGTGTATTTGAAATTTAATTAAATGTCATTTAAAATAGTGAAAGTTCATTAATTGTGAAAGTGCAGGAAGTTTATTATTGCAGGTAAAATTCGATTGTTAGGGGAGGATAAGTGTATTTTGTGGATTGTGTATGTTGTGTGGGTGTGACATGTAGGGGTTCATTGGTGTGTGGGTTTGATGGAGTGAAAGTGTAAAGAAATGGAGGATTAATTTGATTGGGAATGTGAGAAATATGGAAAAAGTCCCAAACCAAGTTAACTTAGTGGGACAAGTGGTAAATGATTGGAACTAAGAGAAAGAATAAAAAAAAAAGTAATTAGAAACAATATATGATAAGCTTAAATGTGAAAATGAGTGGAGCAATGATTGAACAGTAAAATTGATTACAATCTTGAGAAACAGAGAATTTGAGTTTCACAAACAAATTAAAGAACATGGCAAAAGTGGGCCAAAAGGATGTTGTGGTAGTAAGAAATGAAAAAGAAGTTGTAATTTATAATGTGGCATGATTTTGGCATTTTGGCGCATGCTCGAGTGACGTTACTGCCGCTGTCACGCTAGCTGCTGCAGCGGGTGGTGTTTGTAGCTTGCTCTGTTGCATAGATTCGCAATTTGCATTTTTATTATCAAATACCTCCACATTTGCTAAATACTACTTAGGGGGAAAAAAATCCCTAAATACATTTATATAACATTTAACACTTTTATACAAAATAAATCTACTTTAAAACGTTCTGTCTCTCGAGCCATCCGCCTGTTGTTTGTAGCTTAGCCTGCTAGCACCGCTAGTCAGCTAAAGCTTACCGACTGCTTTCATTCCCTAACTTTCGCACTTACTGGCTTTGCTCGTTACCCTGTATGATGTCGCTTGTGTCTTCGTCCTTGTGTGCAGGAGAGACATCGATGGAGGCACTGGACATGGAGCTGAAGCAGTTGGAAGAACGCATCCGTGGTCTGCAGGTGAAGTGAATGCAGCTTAGGGCGCAAAGAGCCGTGCTCGGTATGCCCCGGGCTGCAGCTCGCTCACCTGAGGTAAGTACAAATACACAGCCGTGACACTTCCGTCGACCTCAACCCCTCGTGTTTCTCTGTCCAGGCCCGGCGCACCTAGGACGCGGTTCGCCCAGGGGTCGTTTACGCCGGCACCCGGCTACCACGGCCCCTGGGTGCAGCCGCGTAGGGTGACCAGGAACCAGAGAACTCCTCCTCCCGGGTTCGAGATCTCACGGAGAACCACTTCTCCCTCTCCGCGAGACGGGTCACGATGTGGCTATCATCGGAGACTCCATCGTCCGCCACGTCCGCCCTGCTTCCACTTCAGTAATAAAGTACGCACATTTTGCTTTCCTGGTGCTCGCGTTAAGAATATTTCTACACAGATTCCGAGTATCCTGAGCGCTGGCGAGAGCCTCCGTGCCGTTGTCCTCCATGTGGGGACGAACGACACTGGGCTCCGCCAGTCGGAGATCCTGAGAGGGACTTCAGGAGCCTCATCGAGACGGTTCGACACACCTCGCCCGCCACGCAGATCATCGTTTCCTGGACCGCTTCCTACCTACCGCAGAGGAAATGAAAGATTCAGTAGACTTTTTGCTCTAAATGAATGGCTATTAACATGGTGTAATGCTCTTTGCCAATAACTGGAATCTTTTCTGGGAGCGTCCTAGGCTTTTCCGTCCAGATGGCCTGCACCCTAGTCGAGTTGGAGCTGAACTGCTGTCGGACAACATCTCTAAGATGCTTCGTTCTGTCTGACTAGTAAGTAAAAATTCACAAACAAATTCACATTTTATCCATATAGACTCTTGTTCGTCCCAATTAAATTACAGTAATACATGTCTAACTTACCCCATAGAGACTGTGTCTGTTCCTCGTGTTATTAGATCAACAATTAAACGTACTGTGTGCTCTAGAAAAAATCTATTAAGAATATAAGCTGAAAATCCAATAAAACATGATAATACAAACTTCGTAAAGCTTGGTCTTCTAAACATAAGGTCACTAGCACCTAAAACGCTATTATAAATGAAAATACTAACAAATAACAATCTTAATGCACTCTGTCTTACTGAACCTGGCTGAAACAAAATGACTATATTAGCTTAAATGAAGCAACTCCTCCAGGATTTACGTATAAGCATAAGGCTCGTCAAACCGGTCGTGGTGGTGAGTTGCAGCAATCTTTAGTGATATCCTTAATATTAATCAGAGAAATGGAATTATGTTTAACTCCTTTGAGGTATTAGCTCTTAATGTTATGCTACCGGATATTATGCAAAACCTATGTCATCTCTCGCTATAATCACCATATATAGACCCCCAGGGACCCTATGTCAATTTTCTAAAAGAGTTTGCTGATTTTATTTCTGACTTACTAGTTAAAACTGATAAAATACTAATTGTAGGAGACGTTAACATCCACGTAGATGACTCCAATGATACACTAGGGCTCGCCTTTATGAATCTACTACATTCACTTGGATAAAACAAAACGCTGTTGGTCCAACCCATTGCTTAAAGCAGTACATTAGATCTAATATCGTCTTATGGAATTGAGGTCTTTGATGTAGACATTTATACCACAAAGTGATGATGTTACGGACCACTACCTCTTGCTATATACGCTGCGTTTACCTCAAATTGGCAGATCTGCACCAATATACGCCCTGGTAGGACTATTGTTCCGTCCACCAAGAATGAATTCATAAATAACTTACCTATCTTCTTTATTTCGAAATACACCCGCAAACGCAAATGACCTTCACGCAGTAACCAGCAGTATGGATGCCATCTTTACTAGCACACTTAATACAGTGGCACCCATCAAATTAAAAAAGGCTAGAGAGAATAAAACTGCACCATAGTACAATAATCATACTCGCGCTCTCAAAACAGCAACCCGTGCTCTGGAACGTAAATGGAAAAAAACTAATTTAGAGGATTTTGGAATTGCGTATCAAAGACAGTATGTCCAGCTATAGGAGGGCTCTTAAATCTGCCAGGGCCGAGCACCTCCGCAAACTGATTGAAAATAATCATAACAATCCTAGATTTTTATTTAACACCATCGCTAAACTAACAATAGTCGGTCATCTTTGGAACAAAATGTCCCACCGCAAATTAGTAGTGATGACTTCATGATTTTTTCAGTGACAAAATAGAAGGCTTTAGACAGAAAATAGATGATGTTAAACTTTCTGCACAGCCTTATACTCCAGATCCAGTAAACATTCAACTGAATCAAAATAACCTACAATACTTCAAAACCATAGAACAGGAAGAACTAGATAAAGGTATAAATAGCTCTAAATCAGCTACATGTATGTTAGATCCAATTCCAACAAAATTACTGAAAGAACTGATACTATTATAGGATAACCTCTCCTTAATGTTATCACTCTTCGTTATCTTTAGGCCCATGTTCCAAATCCTTACAAGCTAGCTGTTTAAACCTATTTTTAAGAAACCACAACTAGACCCGAGCAACTTATCTATTATAGGCCTATTTCAAATCTTCCGTTTATGTCTAAAATACTAGAAAAAGTTGTTTCTACCCAATTATCCTCCTTTCTGCGGACAAACAACATTTTTGAAGTGTTTCAGTCAGGCTTCAGTCCTCATCACAGTACAGAAACCGCATTAGTAAAAATAACCAACGATTTACTCTTAGCTGCTGACCAAGGGTGCATCTCACTATTAGTCTTACTCGACCTTAGCGCCGCATTTGACACCATTGACCACAATATTCTCATAGACCGCCTTACATTCTACAGGTGTCCAAAAACAGGCTCTTGAATGGTTTAGGTCATACTTAGCTAACCGTTACCAATTTGTAAATATTAATGGACAGCTTTCACAAGTCAGGCCAGTAAAGTAACGGGGTCCCTCAAGGATCAGTTTTAGGCCCTTTGCTGTTTACAATATACATGCTTCCCCTGGGAGACTTATTAGAAACATGGGATCAGCTTTCACTGCTATGCAGACGATACTCAATTATACATTTCAAGTAAACCTGATGAGATGTCTGAATTGTCTAAGCTAACCGAGTGTATCAAAGATGTTAAAGACTGGATGACCAACAATTTTCTTCTCTTAAACTTAGACAAAACAGAATTATTACTTATTGGGCCTAAATCCTGTACACAGCAGTTCTCACAACTGGACCTGCAACTAGAGGGATACAAAGTTAGCGTTAGCTCTACTATAAAAGATCTGGGTGTCATATTAGACAGCAATTAACTTTCAAAAATCATATATCCCATGTCACAAAAACTGCTTTCTTTCATCTGAGAAATATTGCTAAATTGCGAAGTATGCTATCCATATCAGATGCAGAAAAGCTAGTCCATGCTTTCATGACTTCTAGGCTGGACTACTGTAATGCTCTGTTTGCTGGTTGCCCAGCATCCTCTATTAACAAACTCCAGCTAGTGCAAAATGCAGCTGCCAGAGTTCTTACCAGGTCTAGAAAATATGATCATATCACCCCCAAGTTTATCCTCCTTACACTGGCTGCCTGTTAACTTTCGTATTGAATTTAAAATATTACTCCTTACCTATAAAGCTTTAAATAATCTAGCTCCTGTTTATCTAACCAACCTCCTGTCTCGCTACAACCCAACCCACTCTTTACAATCTCAAAACTCAGGCTTCTGGTAGTACCTAGAATATCAAAGTCAAGTAAAGGAAGTCGAGCCTTCTCATTTATGCCCCCTAAACTCTGGAATAGCCTTCCTGATAATGTCCGAGGCTCAGACACACTCTCGCTCTTCAAAACTAGATTAAGACCTATCTTTTTAGCAAAGCATACACTCAGTGCATTACATAGCGTACGACGCATGATGTGCCCCACACATGATTTTGCTTCTCGTTTATATCGCTATGAACAGCAGCTACGCTAATTATTCTCTTTATTCTCTATTTCCCACCTGGGGGTACTCATCTTGAGGCCCTCAGACTACGCAGTGCCACTGACGCGATCCGAGACCAGCGACGAGATGATCCCAAGGTTTTCCTGGACCAGGCCGTATCCTGAGCAGCTGCTGTGGGTGGTCATCGTGGAGTGAGAACATGAGACTAACTCCTGTGATGCTCCAAGGACAGACGAGTCTTCGCTGAGGTCCAGCTCTTCCTGCGCCTAGACTGCAGCTCTGCACAAGTACGTTTGGCCACAGGAGAAATGGTCCGTGCCCAATTGAGCCTGGTTTTCTCTCGAGGTTTTTTAAAATCTTCGCTTTCGCCAATTGGGTGAAGTTTTTTCCTCGCCGCTGTCGCCACTGGCTTGCATGGTTCGGGATCTGTAGAGCTGCGCATCGATGGATTTGCTCTTCAGTGTTTGGACTCTCAGTAGTGATTATTAAACCACACTGAACTGAGCTAAACTGAACTGAACTTAAAGCTCTGAAAACTGAACTGACTCTGTTTTCAATTCACTATAATCTTCCATGTGAAGCTGCTTTGACACAATCTACATTGTATAAGTGCTATACAAATAAAGATAATTGAATTGAATTTGTTTGAACAGCTATAGAAGACAGACGAGGAGCAAAATAGAGGAAGTGCTCTAGCAGAAACAAAAAGGAGTCAGAAAAAAGGAGCCATGCCTTTTTCATGAGGAGAAACATTGAGGTAGAGGCAGAAAGAGAGTCAAATTTCTATTAAAAGAGTATATTAAAAAATATTTTATCAAAATGATGATAGACTTTGACATAATAATAAGGGATATAGTATAAGCTACTAAAGAAAGATCTATTACAATGCAGTATAAAAGGCAAGAGGAAATCAGAATCAGTTTTATTGCCAAGTGTGCTTCACACACACAAGGAATTTGTTTTGGCAAACAGAAGCTTTCAGTGTACATAAAGTGACTAGTGACAACACAAAATTAAGTGTGAGAAAAAGAAAAGGCGATAAACATTAACAGAGATGCAGTTAGTCAAAAGATAAAAAAGATCTGGATGTTGAATTGTATGTACAGATTTGTTATAAATATACAGGTTGTAAGGTGCTGTGTACAAATGCGTGTGAGAAACTATTGCATTGTATATTGTTATACGGTGCTGTGTACAAGTGCGTATGAGAAAGTATTGCACATTAATTGCACATAAGGGGAATATTTAACTGTTCATGAGATAGATGGCTTGAGGAAAGAAACTTTTCCTGTGTCTGGCTGTTTTTGTGCTTGGTGCTCTGTAGCGCCGCCCAGATGGCAACAGTTCGAACAGATAGTGTGCTGGGTGCGAGGGGTCCAGAGTGATTTTGCGTGCCCTTTACTCACTCTGGAAGAGTACAGTTCTTGAAGTGTAGGAAGGGTAGTGCCAGTGATTCGTTCAGCAGTCCGGACTATTCGCTGTAGAAATAATGAAGAAATAATGAGAGATATACTTAATATAGTTATGTTAGTTGAAACGGAACTTGAAGATACAAATAAATATATTAATAAAGTAATGAATTTGCTAAATAAATGAGTATGACTAGGACAATAGATCAGTTAGTTTGTTGATTAGAAAAAGAATAAATAATAATAATAGGGAGTGATACAGAGAAAATAAAATACAACATAAAGACCAGCTACTAAAGAAACCTTAGAATATACACCCTACAAAAGAAATTTATATATCAATCAGTCTGTTGTGGTGTCATTAAGATACATCTCACTTAAAAAATCACCTGTGACCATGCAGTTGTGGAAAAATGACACCTGTTTTTTCACAGGCTTACAGGGTCATCTGTATCATGGTTTGTTGGGACACACAGGTTTAAAGGGTCTGCTTGTGTAAATCATTCTTACACAACAAGCAAAGTGGTTTAAAGGGTCAAACATGGTTTGCCAGGACCAGTAACATAACATAAAAACACTGACTGGGGTTAGTTTGCATACTTCAAATAATGTTGAATGAATGAGAAGTAATGTTTTTTAAAAACTGTTTTCTTAACGTATTATTTTTATGATTAATAAAAAATTAGTGATAAAAAATACTTGCTGTTTACATGTATAATATTACATGTATTATAAACACATATGAACATTGTGATTGGATGTGCCTTTCCCTGTTGTCATGTGAGAGGCTGCAGCTTTATTTAGAACTGGGGGGAAGGGGGGTATTTTCCTGTGCAAAAATAAGGTGTGTGAGGTGGATGCAGCATATGCAAGTAAGGAAGGTCGCAACAAACAAATAAGACGTCACATAAAATCAAGTTCACTACTGAATGAGTCCATCATAATAATAGTAACATTATGCTTTGATTCAGTCAAACATTATAGCAGGCTGATATTATAGTGTGATATATTATAAATCACTGTCATTCATAAGGGATTTATAAAGCATAGTCATAGTCCTCACTTTAGGTTAGATTACAAAACTGTATGAAGTTTGTGTTAATAAAGCATTTATTAACGGAGTAAGTATTACTACAGTATGTGCCTAAAAATTAAGATGTATAAATAATAATTTGAATAGTTTATTAATCATTACTTATTCTAAATTATCTTAAAAAACATCGACTACTCTTAAATACAAATGCTTTGTAAATAATGCAATAATTTAGTAGTGAAAAATTAAAGTATGAAAATACAATCTAACACATTACATATGCTTTTAAGTCAACTCAGCATTTCTAGCTGTAGTTAAACTGCCTACTACCGTAGAGTTAAAGCTAATTTTATGATTTAACTATTTGCTAATGCTTAATAAATGATTAGTGTGAAATTATTAAAATGTTACCAAAAGGATTATTAAATTATTATATGATGAATTGTCACAGTTAACAGTTCAGTGTACTGATTATAGCCTAAATGTGGAATCAATAAAAAGGTAGAAACATTAAGTATTTGATTTGATTTTTCTCCTCCAAAAAAATCTTGGAATCAATAATTTTTTTTTTTTTTTTGCTAAGCAGAATCGGAATTGCTAAAAATTAAATTATACCCAACCATATAGGTCACACAATTTATTTTAAGGTATTCAATACCAATTAATATTATTTATCACCATGTGCTTAATGCCAAATTAGACTCAAGGTTGGTTTTGGGGTTAGTTACATACTTTTTGTAAATTAGTTAGATTTCGTCTACCACTGTATACAGTATATACAGTACTGCCCCTTTTTTCTATAAAAAAAAAAAAAGTAGACAATACCTTTGATATTGCATCACTACAACAAATCCGCTATCAAATTACCAAGACGCACAACTGCAATTGATCTGAACAGGAATGGAAGGGCTGCTGTAACGAAGAAAGACTGCCTTCCAGTGAAAAGAGCCAGTAGTCAATGGATAAAAACTTATGATTGTTTAGGGCTCTCATGAGGCACTTCCCAGCATGCACAACAGCAACTTAAAAAAATGCATGTTTAGTACAGTTAAAGCTTAGGAAATAAAAACTGTGTACTGTATAATTGTAGAGTTCTTGACAGTTTTAATTATTGAATGAATAATTATGATTGAAAAGAAGTAATTTAATTAATGTCTTGCAACTAATGCTGCCTCAATCGTAAGTCGCTTTGGACAAAAACTACTGCTAAATGAACGTAATGTTAGTCACCAATTTCGGAAATATATGCCTTCATACATTCAAGTAGATAGGATTGTGGCCTTGCTATGACTTGAAGCTTCCTGTTGGAGTTGCAAAAATGGATTGTTACCAGTTCCATTTTAATTATTACTGAACCCTTACAGAATGTAAAGCAACAACAGAATTCACTTCACAAACAGCTTTATTTAAAAAAGAAAAAACAAAGAGCAAGCTGCCACAAACTTACTGAATGATAAAACGGTATGCAAAGGCTAATTTTTAAAAAATTTATTTGAAGTTGTAAGATGGCTTTTAACCTCTCCACTATGTCAGATCCTGAGAGCTGATATGGAATTTCATGAGATGCAATAAAAACAATCTCTCGGGTCTAAGAAGATAAGGATTACAGATTTCCAACTGTTCTATTTTAATCACTATTGACCATCCAAACATAGGTGTGGACTGTCAACAAACACAGAGCTTTCCAGGGGGTAATGCGGGAAAGATCTACCCTCTCATTTCACCTCAAGCCCCCCTTCTTGACCTGTAAGCTACCTTTCTCCATAATTCACAGTCCACATAAAATGCTCAAGGTTTTAATATGATGTATGTTATAGCACTGTATTCATGTTTGGTATCATTTTAAATGTCTCTGTGTGATTGGTAAAGTGGTCTTAATTTCACTATAATATTTCATTTATATATGTTGATTTGGTTTTTGACTAAAATCTCTGCCAGATGCTGCCCCCTATGGAGATGATTAACTTCTCAAAATTCACCAGGCAAGAGTCTCTGTGACGCTTCTATTGTCGTGAATTTATGACTGTTTGTTCTGAGTGGGTATAAAAGGATAGGTGTGACACTGCTCGGGGGAAATCTTGTAGTCCAAGACCCCCATTGCAGTCACTCATTTGTGTTGCAATGTATTTCTCTGGTCAGGTATGCATCTTCATTCATTCATTCATTTTCCTGTCGGCTTTGTCCCTTGCGGGGTCGCCACAGCGGAATGAACCGCCAACCTATCCAGCACGATTTTACGCAGCGGATGCCCTTCCAGCCGCAACCCATCTCTGGGAACCTCCACACACACATTCACACTTATACACTATGGACAATTTAGCTTACCCAATTCACCTGTACCGCATGTCTTTGGACTGTGGGGGAAACCGGAGCACCCGGAGGAAACCCACGCGAACCCAGGGAGAACATGCAAACTCCACACAGAAACGCCAACTGACCCAGCCCAGCCGAGGTTCGAACCTGCGACCCAGCGACGTTCTTGCTGTGAGGCAACAGCACTACCTACTGCGCCACTGGGTTGCCCAGGTATGCATCTTTAATTCTTTAATCTATATTTGAGTTAATGGATGTTATATTGTTACAGATATCATCTCTGAATTGGCTTGATGATTGTTTGATTATATAATTGGCATTATACAATTTTACCTGACGAATAAAATGTTAAGTTTTGACTCATTCTGAATTCTCCTGAAATCTTTTATATCCAGTAGATTATGTGAAGTCATTTTCGCTACCTTTATGATCGGCATAATTTTGGAAGTTATTAGACCTATAGATTACACGCAGTATCGCACGCGGTATCATAGAGATCTTTTAATTCCTTAACCACTGGAACTAGCAAGTACGGATCTTGAATTAAGTGAGATGTTTCTTTTGGCATGTGTTAGTATTGTACAACCAGCCTAATTAAATATTAATTCATCCCGTATCCTCTGACTAATTTCAGAGTGCCGGAATACTGCTTGTGAGAAGACACGCAAAACCCCGGGGCGTGGAACTCTGTGCGGCGATTGGCCACTAATGAACGTATAAATTGAAGAGTATGGGAACAGATAGATCAAAACTCTAAATTAAGTCATAAATGATTATTGTGATCCGTTCCTATAATTAGAAATACAGTCTAAATATTACGATCACTTAAAAATGGAGTCAGATAAAGTTCGGAGCTAGAAAATGAGTATAAATAAACTCTAATAAATAACAGAATTCTTTTCAGAAGCACTGGAAAAGGCTTACATGCATTTAACCTTCGACCATGCTGTTAGTTTCGTCATTGGGCTAATAGATGGACTTTTACAGTTGGTGACCGTCCCTCCGTGATCTCCCAGAAAGATAAGGCGAGTGATGTCTTTTCAGTGCGATATGCAAAAGAAATGCTCCGAAAAGAGGTTTGAGTTTCTCTTCTTCCTACTGCTGGGGTAAGTCAATTCTTATTTGCCTTTTAGAAGTGTTGAGGGAAAGATTAATGCATCCCATATAGACACATTTGTAGAATGAGTCGGAAATGCTCAATATTAGACCGGAGTCCGTAACTCCGCGGGGCTGAGAATTAGACAAAACCACATTCCTTTTCAGGGATATAATAGCCGCAGAGTAGCAGAAGAAGTATTAAAAAACCCAAATCTAAGATCTCTTTAAGAGATTACATTTAAAATGGCATAACATCATCCAGATTTTATTCTGATACTCAACAGAGAGCTGTAAATTAACACCTGAATTCTAAATATAATAATTTCCACTCAGGATTATTTCTTGAATAAGTTGCAATAACTTTGCAATATTGAAAACAAGCAATAAGTTATATTTTAAGAATTTCGGGAAAGTTGTAATCAGATGAACTGAAAATTCTTGCGAGAATCTTTTGTATGTGAATGTAAAGAGGGCATATACAGCGCAATTAAATTTATAAATAGGAATTTTCAAAAGAAAAACTTTCTCTCCAAACGGAAACATTAGACCTGATATGTTCTCTAAAATTTGAATTCTTAAAGAAGAAATTTAAAGCATTCGCTAAAAGAATGTAGAAAAAGCATGTTCTTTTGTTTTACTGTTTGGAGAAATTGTTAAAATAACATTTATATTGGGAAATACGGCTCACATGTAGTATAGTTCAGAAAACTGACCCAGTAATAGTTACATTCAAAACGAAATCAAATATGATTATAATGCCACAGAAACTTATAACAAAGCCTGTAAATTATTTTCGATAAAGATTAATCTTTAATATTCCTAATTTTATAAATTAAATATAATGAAACTCCTTCAAGAGGTTTATAAAAACACTGAAAATAGTTTTTAAAATGCTGTTTAAGACTCAGTCTAAATAGTTAAATTATTACACTCTTATGAGTTTCAAAGCTGTAAGGCAGATAAGGACAGGATCAGTGTTGGGAGAGTTACTTTAAAGACAAAAAAGACAAAAGGAAAAATTATTAATTACATCACTACAGTTGTAGTTAATTTATGTTTCTAATGGTTTTGCCTGAAAAGTAACTCAGTTACTCAATAAGTAATTTAATTGCTTGACTAAAGACTAAAATTCCACATGAATAAATTGCATGGGTAATAGAAATAAAATAAACAGGAAGGTTTAGTGTTGTTTTAATAGAAAACACAAGATTTCAAATAAATGACACTATATTTTCATAAACTTACATTATTTGAGATAGGTAAAATAGGGATCACCCTACTTCTCTAATTTGATTTAAATAAAATGATTAAAATTATATATAACATTTTAGGCAATTAAATTATCTAAGAATGAGAAATAATTCCTTACTTTGCCCTAGAGAAAAAAAAAAAAATAATAATCTTGGATTACAGCGACTATTTACTTTGTGATTAATTACACCCAACCCTAGACAGATAAGATCATAAATCTAGAAGATGTGTATTGTGCATTTGCCCTGAGATACCCTTTCAAACATTCACATATCAAGAAAGATCTGCTAAAGAATGTTCCTCACGAAACCTTTAAAACAAGCAATGATTGACTTGTGCTCTCAAGCAGTATGTGCTTGCATTTCACTAAATGCCCAGGCAACAAAGGTTATGACTGGTTTCCAGTTGAACTTTTTCCTGTGCACACAGAGAATATGTAAAAACAACTGCAGCACCTGGCCAAATCAAAAGCGAGACTTCTAAAAGATCAGTAAGTTGAGATTCAGTCATTCTGATTTGTTAACTTGGCAGACTCTACAGAGGACAGTAATAAAATGTGTTTTAAATTCATTCCATTTTAAGGTAATATAACTTATATCATAACAACATCATGATATATTATATTATCACAGCCAATAATGGCATTTAAATCTCATAATGATTCAGCATTATTTAGGAAGAGAAAAGAAAATTGAATGTATGAAAAATGGACAAAGCAAGTTTGAAAAGGAGAGTAAGTGCATGTAGCAGGAAAATGAGGGTCTTTATTAATGCTAAAACATTAAAAAGAAGTCAGCAGATGGAAAAGAAGTTAAAGATGGGAAACAGTAAGTAGGGAAGAGAGAAAACGGAAAGAGAAAATAATCAAATTGCCAAGAAAGAATTTCTTTATCTTTTAATTATGCAAAAATCTTTAATGGGACCAATTGACAAGCCCAAAATTTGTCAACTAAACTGATCGACCTGAATTTATTAAAATACTCTCGGTAAACGTTAACCCAATAGTAATGGCTTTATTAGTTAATAGGCAAGGTTATAGACTGATTGCGTTTTTATATTTGTAATTGTGTTAGACACTTTTTCATTTCCATAAAAACCTATAATAGCTGCTTGTGTGACTAAAAATTACACCTAGGCTAATTTAGTTCCCCCTTAAAGCACATGATTGTCTTATAAAGTGAGAAACACTTAGGTTGTGGCTGTAGATGCTCTATGCATTCTGGGCCTGATATCGTGTGAGGAATGGAATTAACTGTATGCTAAAATTAATAAATTAATTTTAAGGTACTTGTGTTTATATGTTGGATGAGTCTCATCTCCTAAAGTGGAAAACGGTGCTATCCTCAATATAGCTGCAGTTTAAACCACTATCAGGAGTACAGTATTAGCCATAAGGCTAGAGTTTCTTTCATAATTGCATTAACAAAGAAAATGTCTTCTTTAAAGGAGTCTATTGGTCTAAACTTTGCAGAATTTACTTAAAGCTGTGACTGAGTAACAAGGGGAGGTACATATCTGTACCTTTCCTTGGAACTCTGTGGTAAAATTATTTTAAACTAAAATATCCCTCTCTGGGAAAGCAATACCTAGTATTAAATTTAATCAGGAGATTCATTTAATTGGGCACATAATCAAAGTTGTGTGCAATACAATCTTTGGCAGAAATTCATATATAAAATACAGAGATGTATAAGATGGGGAATCTGATCCGCATTCCTAAATTTTCATTGCTAAATGAAAATCACAGCATCCAAATTGAGGAACTGATGCTTCAAACACAGATCTGACCAGAATGAATAAAACATATCTCAGTAAATCTGAGTTCATAAAACACTGTGGCAGACTGAAAGTTCAAATGCAAAAGAAGTTTAAAAGGACATGCTCAAATTTGACTATCGAGGCTCAGATAAAACTGTTTTACTCTCTGCATTTATTTTACCATTCAGGTTGACTACTGCCTAAACCTGCCTGTATCCAGACAGGACACACAGCTTGACATGAGATGGGTGATAAAGGTATTTAAGGAGGCCAATCACACCCCATAAATACACTAACACATGTTTATCTTCATGGCCTCCCAGTGTAGCGCTGGATCAAAATTTTGCAACACAAATTATAATTAAACCTCACCCATCTCATACACACAAACACACACCACACACATTCATTGCTGCAACCTCACAGTATTTTTAACTGGTATATGTCGACTATCCAGTTTAAAAATGATTTACCTCATTCATATCTATCATACATTATTCAGCTCATACATATAGGACAATGTGGAGACATTATTTAAATATCAATTGTGGTAAACAATTTTGCAACTTTATGGTTTTTCAAATTGCTGTGTATTGATGTAGTAATGTGCAGAAGTCTCGTGCATGGATACAGTCACATATCAAATTATTTCAACTTGTGAATTAGCAAAATCTAAACGAGGCTACTAGTCTCTTTAGATGTTTAATCCATTCATGTTCATTCATTAGCCCTGTTGCAAAATAGTAGGGCCCACTATTTTCCAACAGTGACTTTTGAAAACTCAAAATTGATAAAAACAACTAAACTAAAATGCAGGCTCTAATAATTCAACCAAATTCTAAATTATACCTGCATTATTGAATGTGACTTTAGCCTGTACATCAGTTACATAAAGAATGAAGAAGGGAAAATCCTGAAGGTTTTAAATCTTTGTTTGAATTTGCATTCTCTTGTTGATTTAGTTAAACCTTAAATTTGCATTTATGTTATTTCAATTGAACCATTTATATTGACAATTTTATGATTATAATTGTGAAATTGTGTATTTTTCTTATTGATGTTATATATATATTTTATTATGCATACCACTGGTAATATACTGGTTATATAGGCCTGTGCACCTTTTCTTCAAATTACTCATATCAAATGTTCCATCATATGGGAGTGAAACATCTGGGAATTTACTACCACTAAATTTAGGACTTATTAAGATCTTATTTACCTCTCACACTTTGAACATGGTCATTATCTTTTTGTATACCCATTCTACAGTGATGAAAAGCTCATTTTATTCCATTATTGCATGGTCATTCAAATATTTTTCAAGTGTCTTGCATACAGTGGAGCATCATCAGTGACATTATTCCCTAAGCGGTGAACATATGATCTGCCTTGTGAACCTCACCCTATGTCTGAAACTGACAGAGGTCTTTTCCGTGGAGCAGATAAAAGACTTACAAAGAATCTAATGCACATGGATGTTTCCCTAAGTACAACGAGAGTTGCAACCTGTTTGATAATGCACTGGACTTTGTCATCTTATGGACTGAATGTCACCACAGATGGACACAAATCCAACAAAGCTGATGGCAGAAATGCCTGAGCAGCAACTTGAGCATAAGCTCAACTCCATATACATAACATTTTGATTTCAGGTGACAACATTGTTATCTCCAGTCGACATCATCACTCGCAAAAGCCATCCAAATTATCTTGTGTTCCCTTAGAGGCTATTCAGAATTGCTCCAAGGGACCAGGGGACGTCTGTAAGATGGCTTTTAACCTCTTTTCTATGTCAGATCCTGAGAGCTGATATGGAATTTCATGAGATGCAATAAAAACAAACTCTCGAGTCTAAGAAGATAAGGATTACAGGATTACAGCTGTCCAACTGTTCTATTTTAATTACTATTGACCATTCAAACATCAAACATAGGTGTGGACTGTCAACAAACACAGAACTTACCAGGGGGTAATGCGAGAAAGATCCCCCCCTCTCATTTCACCTCAAGGTCTCATTTCACCTCAAGCCCCCCTTCTTGACCTGTAAGCTACCTTTCTCCATAATTCACAGTCCACATAAAATGCTCAAGGTTTTAATATGATGTATGTTATAGCACTGTATTCATGTTTGGTATCATTTTAAATGTCTCTGTGTGATTGGTAAAGTGGTCTTAATTTCACGATGATATTTCATTTTTATATGTTGATTTGGTTTTTGACTTTGATATAATCTTTGCCAGATGTTTCCCCCCTCTCTAGAGATGATTAACATCTCAAAGTAACCAGGCAAGAGTCTCTGTGACGCTTCTATTGTCTTGAATTTATGACTGTTTGTTCTGAGTGAGTATAAGAGGATGAGGTGTGAAACTGCTCGGGGGAACTCTTGCAGTCAAGACCCCCATTGTAGGCACGCATTTGTGCTGCAATGTATTTCTCTGTTCAGGTATGCATCTTTAATTCTTTAATCTATATTTGAGTTAATGAATGTTATATTGTTACAGATATCATCTCTGAATTGGCTTGATGATTGTTTGATTATATAATTGGCATTATACAATTTTACCTGACGAATAAAATGTTAAGTTTTGACTCATCCTGAATTCTCCTGAAATCTTTTATATCCAGTAGATTATGTGAAGTCATTTTCGCTACCTTTATGATCGGCATAAATTTTGGAATTTTCTAGACATATAGATTACACGCAGTATCGCACGCGGTATCATAGAGATCTTTTAAATCCTTAACCACTAGAACTAGCAAGTGCGGTTCTTGAATTAAGTGAGATGTTTTCTTTTGGCATGTGTTAGTATTGTGCAACCAGCCTAATTAAATATTAATTCATCCCGTATCCTCTGACTAATTTCAGAGTGCCGGCATTCTGATCGTGAGCTCTGATGCATTCCCGGGGCATGAAACTCTGTGCGGCGATTGGCCACTAATGAACGTATAAATTGAAGAGTATGGGAACAGATAGATCAAAACTCTAAATTAAGTCATAAATGATTATTGTGATCCGTTCCTAAAATTAGAAATACAGTCTAAATATTACGATCACTTAAAAATGGAGTCAGATAAAGTTCGGAGCTAGAAAATGAGTATAAATAAACTCTAATGAATAACAGAATTCTTTTCAGAAGCACTGGAAAAGGCTTACATGCATTTAACCTTCGACCATGCTGTTAGTTTCGTCATTGGGCTAATAGATGGACTTTTACATGGCCAAGTTCACCGCATGACAACAACCACGTGTATTTCAGGTTTATTATGGGACAACATCCATCTCACAAATTTCAAAACAAACAATTAACTGTTGTTCATACCCTCTCTATCTTGTACACATCATGCTTATTAAAAGACTACAAATATTTACTGCAGCTTCAATCTTTTGTTAAATAATTTGTTCATACTGACTAGATTGTTTGCACAGGTTTATTCTGCCTTTTTTATACAGACTACTGTATTTAGCTCCATAAACGATATAAATGATATATTTTAGTAAATAACCTAAATATTAACTCAAATAAGTCTTACAGACTTGTAATACATTAATTATAATCATTGATCCTGACGATTTCTTAGCAAATTAAGTTATATAAAAATATGTAATATAAAAATATGATTCTAAATATTTTATTTTCTGTCAAACCATATTACGCAGAAATGTTAAACGTGTCATTGATGTACCTGCTCTTTCTGGGAAATTTCTACTGAAAGTGTAGCTCATTTATTTTGGTCATTTTGTTCAATCTTTTTGGATTAAAGGGCTTTTTTTAAAATGCCTTCATTATTCAAAATAATCCTATTCGTGGATATTTATTTCATTTTTATGTGCCCTTATTTTTCCCCTTATTTCTCATGCATTTGTATGTAGGCTACTTAATTTTAATTCATAATTCCCTTACTGTTTAAAAATGAAGTTTGTAGAGACTGTATTCTGATTTTATTTGTACTTTATGTCTTTTGTTGTTATTTCAATAAATAAATAAATAATGTGATCGGTAATCATGACTGCAGCAACTTGAGTCCCCGAAGTGGCCGGCTTGACGGCTCCATTTTCAACTCCGCCCCCGCCTGCGCTCGGCTAATCTCGTTGATCACAGGCTGCAGCTGTGCTTCATGTCGAACGCACCTATTAACTGCGTGTTCATGACAACACAAGCACACGGTGTATGTAAACATGCACCACATGCTAAACACAACACCAACAGAAGACTGAACACAAGACACGAGCACACGATAGATGAAAACATCTTACCGTGCGCTCACACATAAGCACCGCGCATGCTTCATCTCAGCGCCAACCGAAACCAAAACCAACCAGACTGAGACGCTGAGAATGAAACAGCGTGATGCCGACATCACTGCGGTCACCGCACGCGCTCTTTAAAGCTTCTGTTAAAAACACACTATATATTACAGACACAATCTGAATAAAAACGTGATGCTTGCAACAGGGCTACATTATTTAAGAGCATTCGCTATGACATTGATAGGATTTGTTGTCAGGTTTATTTTTCCTCTAATATTTAGATATTTCCTCTGAAATTTGTAAAACCACTCTTGTAAAATAACCAGCATTTCAGCACTTTTCTGATATTTTCCTGCTCTCTGAAACGGTGAATATACAGCGAACTTGTTTTGAAGCACTTCACCTCAAACAATATTCTTGTTTATTTTGTAGACAACTGACCAACAAAAATACACTGATATTAAGAGTATTATTAACGATATTAACGCAACTGTCAATATGAAGATTACTAAAAACTGTAAAAAGAGTTTGAAAGCAAATCACACCTAAAAGAGATGACTTAAATGTTTTTAATCATTTCAAATTTAAAAGTTGGAACATTAAATGAATAGGGCATGTGGGGATGGGACGAAAACTGTTAATAGTAAATGTGTGTATATATATATACACACCAAACATCTTTAATGCATATAATACGATAATACACTTAAATTCAAATAAGATATTGCTAACAAAACAAATACAAACTACAACATTTCAACTACATTTTTATGTTTTTTTATATTTCTGTTTGTTATTTTTTTCTTCTGTTTATTACAATTTTATTTCATATTTTACGCCAACAGATTTATTTGGGTGTAATAATTTTCAGATTTGTTTTTTTTTTTTGTTAGATTCGTTCAAATTTAGCTTTGGTACTGGATAATCTAATGTATATGCACAAATATATTAGTGTACAGCATCTTGTAGAAAATATTAATTTAAAATCTGTGAGGGGTGTACTTAGCTATATATGTAGTATATGAATTACAAACATTTAATTAATTAAAAAATATATATATATATATTATTAAGAAAGCACTGTCTTTATATAAAGAAGTAGGCTACATTTCTTAAAGAATGACTTTAAAGCTGCAAACCCCAAGTGGAATAATCAGGAGATAAATCCAGGCCAAGCAGTAGCCTCACTTTAATATAAAGATATTTTCCCATGGGGCGCGGGAAACACGTTTACAAAGGGAAAGCGACAATTTGCAGCAGTTTCGAGAGCAAATTAAAAATCCATCTGCTTGTGCGTGCACGGCTCTTTGTAGCCATTATCTTAAACTTACTGTGCTGAAGTTAAGCACATTTTGAATGTTACGGTGAGCCTGCGATGCACTAACTTTTCCTTGCAAGCTACAATTGGCAGTAAGCACGTATTCTCTCTCTCTTGCGCGCAAGCACATATTTCAATGTATTGTGACAAATATTTAACTTTAATGTTAATAGGCCTAAATAATGGCCTATATTTTAAAATGGCATTAAGCATTTGCATAAGTTCATTCATTAATTTCCCTTCGGCTTAGTCCCTTTATTTATTAGGGGTCACCACAGCGGAATGAACCACCAACTTATACAGCATATGCTTTAAACAGCAGATGCCCTTCCAGCTGCAACCCAGTACTGGGAAACATTTGCATAAGTTATATACAATAATGCAAACTCACAAACATTAGCGTGAATTATGTGTACTTGCTATGAACATGCAGGATTTGTCTCAATCGGGTCTTCCAAGCAAGTTACAAATGTTGAGTGGAAGATGCACATGAAAGAAGTCAACACGAGTAATCTAGAGCGAGTGCATTTGATCATTTGCATTTAAAGCCACAGGCACAAAAAGAGCTTGGTTTTCCTCGGAAATATTCTGCAAGGTAAATGATCTGATTTTGAGCTGAAACCTCTTACATCTCGTAAAAAGATCATATTAGGAACCCTTTAAAGCAATGGTCTCAAACTCAATTCCTGAAGGGTTGCAGTTCTGCATACTTTAACTTCAATCACCTCCAACTCATCTCTGCTTCACAGTCTCTAGTAGTTTTAAAGACTTTGATTAGTTGGATCAGCTGTGTTTGATTAGGGTTGGAGCAAAACTGTGCAGATCTGCAGCCCTCCGGGAATCGAGTTTGAGACCTGTGGTTTAAAGGGATAGTTCACCCAGAAATGAACCATTTACTCTCCCTTGTTTGGTTTTAAACCTTTATGAGTTTCTTGATTCTGTTGAACACAAAATAAGATATTGTGAAAAAACGCTGGCTTACTTTGTGTTCCAGAAAAAAAAAAGAAAATGTTTAAAACCACATGACGCAGAGTAAATGGTAAGGTCATTTTAATATGTGGGTTAAATATCCATTACATGCTTGTCGCTTTGTGCCTTCATACTAAAGTTCACTTTTTTTTTAAAGACCCGATGGTGCTGAAAGAAGAGACTCATCAACAGAATGAAATGAAAGAGAAACACCAAGACATAACGACTGATGAAAAACCCACACTGACTAAGAAGACTTCATCAAGCGGAAGACCTCGGAAATCCAAATCTAGGTGTAATTTCACTTGTGATCAATGTGGAAACCGTTTCAGCCGAAAACACAGCCTTCAAGTCCACATGAGAATTCACACTGAAGAGAAGCCTTTCAGCTGTAAAGAGTGTGGGAAGAGTTTCAGTCAAAAGCCAAACTTTAATGTTCACATGAGAGTTCACACAGGGGAGAAACCTTACACCTGCGAACAGTGTGGAAAGAGTTTTGGTAAAATCAATGACTTTAAAGTCCATATGAGAATTCACACTGGAGAGAGGCCGTACACATGCCAACAGTGTGGGAAAAGCTTCTATAATACAGGAAACTTTGCAGCACACATGAGAATTCACACTGGGGAGAAACCTTACTCTTGCCGTCAGTGTGGAAAGAGTTTTAAGCAAAATAGCAACCTTGAAGTCCACATGAGAACTCACAATGGAGAGAAAAGTTTTACTTGCACACACTGTGGGAAAAGTTTTGCTAAAAATCAAAACCTTGACATCCACATGAGGATTCACACTGGAGAGAAACCTTACACATGCACAGAGTGTGGTAAAAGTTTCAGACATCAAAAAACACTCATTTACCACATGAGAACTCACACCGGAGAGAAACCTTACACATGCACAGAGTGTGGTAAAAGTTTCACATATCAAAAAACACTCATTTACCACATGAGAACTCACACAGGAGAGAAGCCGTTTCCATGTACTCAGTGTGGAAAGAGCTTCAGAACCAAAGCTAGCCTCATGAACCACATGAATGGTCACACTGGAACCATAGTGTTTATATGTGATCAGTGTGGAAAGAGTCTCACACGCAAAGACTCTATTAGAAAACACATGAAGACTCACTCAGGAGAGGATCGTTTTAGATGCAGTGAGTGTGGAAATGGCTTTAAATGTAAAAGAAGCCTCAGCACTCACGTGAAGCTTCACAATAGAGAGCAGAGTCCTCAAAATTGAGGCCTTGTCCACACAAGCACAGGTATATTCAAAATGGCAGCTTTTTCATGTAGTTTGACTGTTTAACCACGTGAAGTTTATTTATAAATTAATTTCAAGAGGATCACATGCTTATGATTGTCCAGGGCTGTTCCTGCATTAGCTAAGACACAATTCACCATTTAGATCAGGGGTGCTCAATCCTGTTCCTGGAGATCTACCTTCCTGCATAGTTCAGCTCCAACCCTGATCAAACACACCTGAACCAATTAATTAGTACCTGACAGCACTTGATAATTACAGGCAGGTGTGTTTGATATGGGTTGCAACAGAAATCTGCAGGAAGGTAGATCTCCAGGAACAGGATTGAGCACCCCTGATTTAGATGGTAAAGCTTCCTAACTCCTATAAATAACGGGAGTGAGCCCAGGATCTTATAAGCCCAGGGCTCTCTCCCGGGACTGCATGCCAAACATACTTCATTATCAATCATCAGCTAAGTGTGAACTCTTGAATACATATCAAGTTACTGAAAATGAAACCCTTTAAAAAAACCTGAAGATTTGTAACTGTTTTGTAGTGTAGATCAGGGGTCACAGACCAGTACCAGGTTGTGAGAGTTGCTACCAGGCTGCAAGAACACAAAAATAACTCTATATGAGTTTCAAGTTTATTATGAACCATATTTGTGCACATTGTAAACTTCAATCAAATGGTCGGCTCTGAAAAGAGAATTAGAAAGATTAGGGAGGAGAGAAAGTTTGGGGAGATGCAGGGAACACTGTCCTTAGGGTTACCACTTTTAATACAAAAAATAAGGGACGCATACTGCAGCGGGGGCTACGTCCCCAATCACAGGCCCAATAGCATGCCAGTGGTGGTAAATCACAACTTAAAATATGTTTTCAGGAAAGTGTGAACACTTGGACATTAAAATAAACTGTCTTTTATTGAAATCTGTGTAAACAGATCAGATGCAGTCAGTCTTTCTCTTTTACAACTCTGCAGCACTGTTATAGCTGATGTTGTGTTTAAAAGTGTGGTACACCTGTGTTACCTCAGCTGCTGTAGAGGAGAGGAGAAAATACTAATCAACCTAATTTTAAAAGCTGGTATTGTTAACAGATTTTGGCTAAAATATTTATCATTATTTGCAGTAACACCTATCCAAACATGGAAACAGCACATAAACTAGCTACAAACATTAGCTAGTAAAGTAAAAATAGCCTATTTCTAATTTAAAAATTTGGAAAGTTGCAATTTACTAGTTTATTTTCTTTACATGGGCATTATGTTGTTTATTAATGTAATAAATGTAATGTTTCATGTAATAAATTAATGCTTATGTGCCTGACTTTTATATTTATTTTAATATTATGACAAATCATAATATTACATTGGACCGTGATCCACTTACATTGTATTTACAGAATTTTTACAAATTACAATTTGTAACCCAGTGTGTGAAAACCAGGCCAAATCTAATTCTGAGAGAAAGTTTGATTGTAGCCATTCATTTCACTGTGATTTCAGTTGTTGATGGTTTTACTCAGTTAATATTAAATACCATATATTTTTATTATTTTCACAGACTGTTCTTTATTTCATGTAGAAAACAGTAAATTACAAAAAAAGAAAAAAAAAAATCACTCCAGCTAGATTTTCACAGACTGGGTCACTGTCATTACCATGTCTGCTTCAGGAGAAGAGCTCTGTCATTGCGGGAATGCATAGATGAATATATCTATGTCGGGAATGCTCCTCTCCGGAGGCATGCTGTCGCATGAGCCACAGAGAACGCTCTCCGACAAATCGTGCAGTTGGCTTGTATACCAGCCAGGTATGTTTACTCAAACTCTCTGCGGTACTTTTGCAGCCGCTTGCGTTTAAACTTTGAAACTTTAAGACGCGGAAGGTTATCTGGAGAAGCATCTGCCATTAGGCTACTCTCTGTCAAGACTTGACAGACTCCGCTTAAAAGACACGCCCTCCTCACTGGACAAAGACCAATCAAACTAACGATGACATCAAGTATTACCCAATCAAAAGTAGGAAATGAGGCATCTTCATAAAATGCGTGTGGAATGATTTGTATGAAAAGCTACTTTTAAAAAAATGATAAAAATAAGGGACAAACCCCGTCCCGTATTGATTCAAAACGGGACGCGCAATTTTATTCTCAAATACGGGACGATTCCGTATTTTAAAGGACGGGTGGCAACCCTATCACCAGCATACCAGCACCAAAACACAACATATGCTGGTCTTGCTGGTGACCAGCAATGCTGGTCTTTTCAGCAGGGTATTAAGATGACGTATGCAAATAATAAGTTTTATGTTAATATCATCTGTGCAATATCAGAGAACACGAGTTAATTCAGTTATTGTTAATTCAGTTCTCAATTACATCAAGCAGTGCGTGCAGGGCCGGTGTGCGCATTGCAGATTTTTGTTTAGTTGTTAGTTTTGATTAGTGTTTTTCAAATGCAATTAATCTGTTAATATAAAACGTGAAGTAACGGTGCTTATAGTTTTTGGTGTGTGCGACTAAATTTTGTCTGGTGTGCCTAAATTTTTGAAGTTAGGAGCACTGGTGCTACCAAGAAAAAAAGGTTAATTTCGAGCCCTGTATATGTATATATGTGTGTGTATGTGTATATATATATATATATATATATATATATATATATATATATATATATATATATATATATATATATATATATAAATGTATGTGTATATATATATATATATATATATATATATATATATATATATATATATATATATATATATATATATCTTCACCTTTGTGTATTACTCCGCCCACACACAGTCAGCAACAACCAGAGGACAGCCTACAGTGCGTCGGGGGCCATTAGCCTGCCCTACTGAGTAGACCAAAGACGGTTGACGTTTTCATCCGCAAGATAGCGACAGGACGGCATAATAAGCCCTTAGAATATTAAAACAGCGTAACTACAGCTGATCAAATCATTATTAAACTGGTAGGTGATATTCCAAGTCGATCTCTCTCTCTCTCTCTTCTGTATGTTGTAGTGCTGTATTTATGGGACTCGCACATCAGGAATGTGTGTTGTGTTGGCAGAAAGCAAGCAGAAATGCCCCCATCTTGCAAACAACAGCAGTCTGGTAGTTCTTGCGCTGCTCATTTGGGGGTTAATTATTGTGATATTGTAATGGTCGCTTAATGCTTTCTTCAGTAAACAGCCCTCAACACCTCCAGCCATCTCCCTCCGCCCCCTGCACTTCAGATCAGTGAGGATAATGTGCATCATATCTTCAGTAAACAGAAGAGAGGAAAAGCACCAGGCCCAGATGGTGTTTCACCAGCCTGTCTGAGAACCTGGGCTGACCAGCTGGCTCCCATTTTCACACAGATCTTCAACAGATCACTAGAACAGCGCAAAGTTCAATCCTGCTTCAAATGCTCCACCATCATCCCAATACCAAAGAAACCAAAAATCACAGGACTTAATGACTACAGACCTGTTGCCTTAACATCTGTGGCCATGAAGTCATTCGAAAGACTGGTGCTAGCATATCTGAAGGACATCACTGGACCTTTGCTGGACCCCCTGCAGTTTGCCTATAGAGCAAACCGGTCTGTGGATGATGCAGTCAACATGGGACTGCATTATACCCTACAACATCTGGACAAACCAGGGAACTATGCAAGGATACTGTTTGTGGACTTCAGTTCTGCCTTTAACACCATCATTCCATCACTGCTCGAAAACAAGCTGACCAAGCTGTCTGTCCCTAGCTCTTTCTGTCAATGGATCACCAGCTTTCTGACAGATAGACAACAGCTAGTCATAATGGGCAAAATCACATCCGACTGCCACACCGTCAGCACTGGTGCCCCCCAGGGATGCGTTCTCTCCCCACTGCTCTTCTCCCTGTACACCAACGACTGCACTGCAAAAGACCCCTCCATTAAGCTCTTGAAGTTTGCGGATGACACTACTGTTGCGGCTTCATCCGGAATGGCGACGAGTCTGCATACAGATAGGAGGTGGAACGACTGGCTTTATGGTGCAGCATACAACAACCTGGAGCTGAACATGCTCAAAACAGTGGAGATGATAGTGGACTTTAGGAGAACCCCCCCCCCCCCAGCACTCCCCCCAGTCACCATCATGAACAGCACTGTGGCTGCAGTAGAGTCATTTAGGTTCCTGGGCACCATCATCTCTCAGGATCTGAAGTGGGACATTCACATAGACTCTATTGTGAAGAAAGCCCAGCAGAGACTGTACTTTCTTCGTCAGCTGAGGAAGTTCAACCTGCCACAGGAGCTGCTCGTACAGTTCTACTCAGCTGTCATCCAATCCATCCTCTGCACTTCAATCACCGTCTGGTTCAGCTCAGCTGCCAAAACTGACCTCCGTAGACTACAGCGAATAGTCCGGACTGCTGAACGAATCACTGGCCACTACCCTTCCTACACTTCAAGAACTGTACTCTTCCAGAGTGAGTAAAAGGGCTTGCAAAATAACAATATACAATGCAACACTTTCTCCATTCGCATTGGTACACAGCACCTTATAACCTGTATATTTACAACATATCTGTACATACAACTCAACATCCAGATATTTTTTACTTACTGCATCTCTGTTTAATGTTTATTGCCTTTTTTTCTCATATTTAATTTTGTGTTGTCACTTCTCACTTTATGTATATTGGAAGCTTCTGTTGCCAAAACAAATTCCTTGTGTGTGTAAAGCACACTTGGCAATAAAACTGATTCTGATTCTGATCATACGCCCACAGTGGGTCAGGAGGCTTTGGTTCAGGAAGCATAGGTTTAGGAGACACTGGCAGTTCATTTAACCCCAGTGGGTCAGGAGGCTTTGGTTCAGGAGGCACTGGCAGTTCATTTGACCCCAGTGGATCACGAGGCTTTGGTTCAGGAGGCACTGGCAGTTCATTTAACCCCAGTGAGTCAGGAGGCTCTGGTTCAGGAGTTAGTGGCAGTTCGTATAAACCCAGTGTGTCAGGAGGCTTTGGTTCAGGAAGCACTGAAGGGTCACATGGCTCTGGCGGCTCTGTGAAGTCACACGGCTCTGGCGGCACTGGGAAGTCACATGGCTCTGGCGGCCATTTGTGGAACTCAGGTGGCGACTCTGGCCTTTCGTGGGACTCAAGTGGCGGCTCTGGCCTTTTGTGGGACTCAGGTGGCAGCTCTGGCCTTTCGTAGGACTCGGGTGGCAGCTCTGGCCATTCATAGAACTCAGGTGGCGGCTCTGGTGCCCGCCATTTGGGGAATTCGAGAGGATCTGGTGCCCCTGGACAATCTAACAGCAACGGAGGATCTGTCAGCTCTGGAGGTGGCGGTGGCAGCTCTGGCAGTAACCGCTCTGGTGGTGGAAGCAGCTCTGGCAACTCAGGTGGTGGTGGCCGTTCTTGTGACTCAGGTAATGGTGATTTCGGAAGAGGAACTACGACAGCAACAATGACGGGAACAGACTTGGAACATGAACCCATCTTTTGAGCCAGTGGCAGATTGGTGCTTACCATCTTGTGAGCTGGGAGGCTGATTGTGGCCATTTTGTGAGCTGGAGGACTGGAGGCGGCAATTTTGTGACAAAAGGAACGTGGCATATACCAACGCGGGACTTCTGAGAAGAACATAGGTAAGGCAAACGTCACGCCAACGCCCACGCTAACACGAGGAGAACATGCAAACTTCACACAAAAATGTCAACTGACCCAGTCAGGACTCGAACCAGCAACCTTCTTGTCAATCAATAGGAAAACTTATGAATTTAATTAAAAAAAAACAAGAAACTTTTCAGTTATCAATTCAAAAAAACTTAGTATTGAGATGAGGATCTTACTCCCAGGGCCAATTATATCAAAGCCGCACCATATTGGTGTTTTGTAACATCAAGTTTTTACGAGGTGGGTTGTTAGCCCAACACTCAACCCCCACCCTGGAGGACCAGGACATGCAAACATATACTATGGACAATTTAGCTTACCCAATTCACCTATTGCATGGCTTTGGATTGTGGGGGAAACCAGCAAACCCGGAGGAAACCCACACAAACATGGGGAGAACATGCAAACTCTGCACAGAAACGCCAACTGGTCCAGTCGGCGCTTAAACCAGCAACCTTTTTGCTGTGAGGCGGCAGTGCTAACCACTGCACCACCGTGTTGCCCATATGAGATGAAAATCTAGCACAGGGGTGTCCAAAATCTATCCTGGAGAGTTTAGCTCTAGCCCTAATCAAACACAACTGAACCAGCTAATCAAGCTCTTACTAGATATACTAGAAACGTCCTGGCAGGTGTGTTGAAGTAAGTTGGAGCTAAACTCAGCAGGACACCGGACCTCCAGGTCTGAGTTTGAACACCCCTGATCAAGCTGAATGAAAATAACAGGTGTTCTTGGAGAAAGTGGACGAAAAAAAAAAAAAAACATGTTTATACCCAAGGTGTCAACGGTAATGTTTCCTTTGTCCACTTGTGATTGGATCAACAAAAATGCATCTTAATAACAGATATTTGAACAATGCTTAAATCGCAGCACTCCCTCTGTCTGCCTGTCACTGCTAATTTAATGTGGGGACTAGGAAACATGGCATGTCATAACTGGTTAAAATTTTGCAGTGCAACTTCATTAATATGCATGATAGCTTCGAAGACTGCCAAAACAAGTAAAAGAACGAGAATTTGGAGACATGAGTCGTCAGTGTTGCATTTAATAGTGTGCTGCGTTTATTTTGCTGCAACGAAGGTTTTGTTTTCATTTTCACTCTGTGAAAGCGCTGCTGGACTCATATGTGGCAATTCACTGAATGTCTCTTACATATTGCACCTATCTGGGATATAAATACTTCATATAATATTATTGCATTCACATTAATTTTCGATATATTGTGCAGCCCTAACATAGTCAACCCAGGCTCATTCTGATTACCCCAATATACATTTCTGGAGAGAGCAAAATATGTTCCAGGAGGTATGTTTTTTTTGCAGTTTTTTGTTCTCGCAAATCCACCAGAGGCCGCTGTGTACGCTTTTTCAGATCTCAAATTTCTCTTGTGAGTGCCATTCGCATCTGCTGTTCCCATGTAAATCCACCAGAGGCCGCTGTCGACTGTCTGACTTACTTACTGACTAATCGACAGATCACCCTGCCCCTTCCCTAAACCCATCCGCAGTGTTTTAAAAAGCAATCCAAGAAAAGTAAAGTCCCCTGATTTTTACCACGTTTTCAGATTTTACCGCAATCACACCCTGTTATTTACTTGTTTATTTTATTTTTAAGCTTTTGTTTTTGACTTGCATCCTTTCTGGAAACATTCTTCACCGGATTGTCAACCCCATTGTCGCGATCAACTCCGCTCTGTGTCTCAAGTCCACTGAAGTATGTGTTGAGCTACCGGACAAACACTAGGAAAGCCGTCCATACAGAGGTAAGCGGTCAGCTGGTAAGCGAGAAAAGGAACAGCGGCATACCGCCCCGTAGCATTCGTTTTAAAGATGAAATGCAGCCATGCGTAGCTCTGGCAACATAATTTGTGATCTCCAGAAACGTATATAGGGCTATGTTTTCAGAATGAGCCTGTGTTGCATATAGTATGTTTACAATCGCTGCATATAAATTTAATTCTTGCATATCCAATTTTAGACCTGCATAAAATATAAACTGTTCAATGCAAGTAATATTGTAGTGTGCTTACCTATTATAAGTCCAACCTTTTCTTGGTCAAGGCTGGGCCTTTTATCCCCAAGAACCCCTTTTTTCCGGTTACAGAACATTTCCACATCTCTTCTGCTGAAAAAATGGACTCCATCAAAGATCGTGTGAGTTTCTTGTAGCTTTCAAGTTTGTTTGTGTATTCCAGGGCATGGGGATTCAGGAAATCAGTAACTGACTTGTTCTGTAAAGATGAAATATATTACAATACATTCACATTCAATCTAATTATCTGTTCACATTTCATTAAAAATGCATTTAGATGAACAAAAGTCCTATGGATTTTAAATAAGAGAAAAAGTATATAAGGAAACAAGATTTGATGTCACACATTAGAACATGGATTAATTAAGAAATACTCTGCAAAATTTTATATTTACTCAAAACAAAATTTACAAATATTAATCACTATGTACCACAGATTTGTTAAATGTTAACCAAAGACATTTTCTCTTTTCCTCTCATCTTTTGATAATAAGTAGTAGCTTAACAAATTAACTTTCAGGTTTTTACAATTTTTAAAAGCAACAATCTGCTTTTAAACTTAAAAAAATAATTTAGATTTGGCATTTACTGTGTTAATTAATAATATTTATTTTATCATTATAATATTTATGACAAAATCATCCAGACCAAGAATAAGGTTTAAATGTTTTTCCTGACTATATAAAAATACCTTTATCTCTTCTGTGATGACAGAAGTGGGCTCTGGTTGGCTGGGAGCACAATGAGGTTCCCGAAAAGCATCTTTCACTGTTTTTTTTATTGTATCTGCAAGTTCTACACTCAAATCAAAGAACATTTAACTTGAGAAATAAATCACCACCTGACAATTACAATATAACTACAGTTATGCAAAACAGTTCACTTTATTAACATACCCTCTTGCCGAATCTCTTTGTCCTTTTCTTTTAGTTTCTCTTCAAGGTCATGAATTTCTTCTTTGTAGTCTCTCTTTATGTAGTAAAAAGTAAGTGTAGATAAGAGTGTACAGTATAATTATTGTCTAATATATGTTTGGGTAACTAAGCCTTGAATTAACTAAGCCTTTAAAGTGCTGGTGAACTTGTCCTTTCCCTACTTTTTATCATTGCTTAAACTGGTCAAGAATGGTGAAAAAGTTCTAAAATAAGATCATGGCTGTTTCTCAATATGCGTTCTTCAGCTTTCTCGTGTAACGTCATCATCAACTGCCAAAGTTCAGTTCCAAAACTCAAGACAGCAAGAACAGAAAAAGTGTGAAAGTTCCCGGATGTGTTCTTGATATCGAGGATGCATCAATGGGGACTTGAGCTCCGAACTCACTTTAGAAGTCTCAAAAGTCATTTCGACTGGAGGTGGGAAGTGCAGCATTTTATATAGATTTATTATTAAAGCTCAGAGATATAACTTATTTGTCTCAGGAGTTTCCCTAAATGAGACAGTGAAACATTAACAAGAACATTTTAATAAAGGCATAAACACTCTGAGGGTATTTATTTGCTGAAATTTGTATTAAAATGTTTATATACAGAAAAAATAAAAAACAATATATCGTATGAATGCTGTAATGTTTAAATAATTTTCAGTTAAACACACGTGAAGGTCATGTGACCATCAGGGAGAACACAGCATCTATCATTTCACAGAGGACGCGTTCTCTGTTCTCGTGGTCTCCAGAGTTTGTTCTTCCGAGGTAACCTGGCAAGAACGGTCTTCACAAGAACGCAAGTCTGTTCTCTGCATTCTTGGAATTGAGAAACAGCCCATGTTAGGCAAGGGTGCCCAATCCTGTTCCTGGAGATCTACCTTCCTGAGTTCAGCTGGAACCTTGATCAAACGCACCTGTCTTTAATTACCAAGTGCTTATTCAGATCCTACTTAGTTGGTTTAAGCTGCGGTCACACTAGAGTTTGTGCACAGCGACCTGCAAAACTTGACGCATGACCTTGCATTTCCGGTCTGACGCATTCGTGTGCGTATGAATGGAAGTCTATGGGGAGAAAAGTCCAGTGTGACCGCAGCTTTAGTTGTTTTTGATCCGGCCTGGGAGTTAAACTAACCAACTAAAGCTGCGGTCACACTGCACTTTTCTCCCCATAGACTTCAATTCATACACAAGCTAATGCCTCAGACCAGAAATGCAAGCTTGTGCGACAAGTTTCGCAGGTCGCTGCATTGCTAAATACAAGCTTGGTGAACTCTGACCTGTGAAATTGCATCACTTGACTGTGTGAAACCAATCAAGGATGAAAACATGACCTCTCTGGACAGAAATTTAAAACATGGACCAATCGCTCGCTTTTTTAATGTCTAATTATCTTGTTTAATCCTGCCTCTTTTCGCAGCGCCATACAACAGAATTTCGCACACACAAACTCAAATTTAAAGCTGCGGTCTCACTAGAGTTTGATAATGCGAAATTCTGTCGTGTGGCGCTGCGAAAATGTAGTGAAGTGCAACGTAGTGAAGTGCGAAACTTGCCGCATGACCCTGCGTTTCCGGTCTGACGCATTCGCATGCGTATGAATGGAAATCTATGGGGAGAAAATACCAGTGTGACCGCAGCTTTAGTAGGATCTGAATAAGCACTTGGTAATTAAAGACAGGTGTGTTTGATCAAGGTTGCAAGCTGAACTCAGGAAGGTTGATCTCCAGGAACAGGATTGGGCACCCCTGATGTTAGGTAAGTGTAATTAAGTGTAAACAAATAAACTATAACATTTACCTTGGGTTGTTTTGGGGTCAAGTAAGAATCATCCTGCAAAACAAGTAAATGAAGTGGTTAGCAGTAATGATGATGATGATGAAAATGATGAGTAGGCCCACACGCAATCTGAGTCAGCAAAAATCTACAGAAATGCCTTGCTATTTTTGCAGATTGTTGAGCCCATTATGCAATCTTTATTTACCTTAGCTAAGATGGGGGTAGGATCTAGACCACAAAAGTGATTCTCGAGAGCAAATCGAGTCCACAAATAACAATTTTACTGTGTGTGCGGACCGCTTATGTGACTACTTTTTCTTTACTTATTTCATCAAATTTAATTATATTCCTGTAGTGTTAGCCTTTATTGTTGACTACTAGCTTAACTACATTTCTTAGTGTAATGGTAGCATCACTGTCACAAGTAATGCAGTACTGTCCACACAAGCTACATTTACCAATACTGAACCACCACTTTTCACCAAGCTGTGTGGCTGGCATCATGGCCAACTAAGTACCCAGATAGCAAGAACATTTGGGCCAAATGTGGGTGATAGCTGGCACATGTGGTGCAGGTATGGCATGGATAAACAGATATGAGCCAGATTATTACCATACATGTTTTGCCATACATTCAGAATAGGCGGGAATGTTCTTCTGGTTCACAGCTCCTTTTGCAGTATGTGGCCAGATAACAAAAAAACACATAAGGTCCTGGTAAGGTTCAGCTATGGCTGACATCGGTAAATATCAACTTCTGGCTGACTTTGGAATTGCATTTGGAAAACACGTGAAACTGAACACAGGTCTGGCAGACATCTGGCACGCCACACTTCAGTTGCCAAGACTACTGTGCAAGTTGGACTAAAAGGCGCCATTCTTTCTTCTCCTCGTCATTTGCTTCAGGTAAGTGATAATTTTTCATTTAAAGTAATTTTACTTAAATAATTATCATTACATGTTAACGTTGGGACTCACTGAGTGATTAATTATTAATTTAATTAAGAAATGCGTCGAGTTAAATAGTATTTTCCTCTTTTGAATGTGTGTTTACGTAACGTTATCGCTCCAACATGCAGTTTAAACTAACGTTAGCATTAAAGTTATTGCAAATTTCCAAATATTAAACACTATACGGCTTTTATAGGATATTATAGGATAAAGATAATTTTCTGAAAGCGTTCAGTCACGTTTCAGTGTGGTTTAAGTAAGGTTAAAAATAGGTTAAAAAACGAAAAATAGCATTAGGCCTAACATGAGAGTGGAAACTAATAGAAGATTTGTCTTATTATTGTAAAATGGACTAACGTTGTACTGATACAGACGGGTTCGCACAAGGTGCTTAAAGTGCTTGAATTTGGCTTTGTAAGATATTCAACTCCTGGAAAACCTAGAAAATTGGCTTGTTTTGTTGAAAAGTGCTTAAAATTGTTAATAAATAAAAATGTTTGTGAACGTTTGTGACAATTTAATGCAAAAATACCCACACAAACTACCGGGATTCCGAAGCGGTGAATTGAGTGACATGTAAAGTGACCAATCACAGTCGAACTTGTCTAGTTTTAGCTTGAAACGTAAGGGCGGGACAAAGGCCTTTCTGTGTTGCAGTGACAGAAAATAACTTAAACAAATGTTTATTGGAATAATGCTTTTCGGATGTTTTTAATATAGAGATGTCTATGTTATTAGCAAGAGTAATTTAAACCGCGGACATTCCTGCCATTTCGACGATCTACACACACGTTTGCTCTCTTCTCGCCTCTGACCTTCTGAAGCCTGGTTTAATACAGTATGAATGTCGGCGTGGGAATGCAGGTATTGTGAAATTACCAATTTCTGCAAATGTCGCGAGTGCTTTATTTCTCAAATAGGCTTTTTCAAATGAGCTTTAAGTCCTCTCATCATCCCGGGTGTGTGCTGAGACTGTATACAATCGCTTCGCTATTAAGGTAGAAATTATTTATCTTTGCTCCTTGATTAAATTTAGTCAAAAACTATCAAGTATTTAGAATTAGATAGATGCGTGACCGATGACAATGCTAACGGACTTCTTATTTGGCTCTATTGTCAAGTTACGATTTGAATTGTTTAAAAGACTTTGGTGAAATGGATAATAATTTTTTTTGTTCTTTAACGTAATACATTAAGGTATTATTATAATAAACATGACATAATAAAATATGCATTGAATTATTAACTGTTCCTTTTCTTTAAAATACTCCAATTCCTTACCTTTAATTGCTAAATATCTAATTATATTATATATTATCTGAAATGATATCTGATGTCAGTATGCGTTTTAAAAACTCTTCCATTTTTTTCAACTACAGTAGGTTAACTAAGTTTATATATATTACCTGTTTTTTTTAGTTACTAATAAACTTAACTTCCCTCATTTTGATTGTAATGCAGTAATGTGCACTTTTGCTTGTTTGCTTGCTTTGAAACATCAATAATTGTGAAAAGTGCTATATAAATAAACTTGATTTAAATTGAACTAATTGCGTGTTTTGTTTGGCTTTTCCAACAGATTTTTTTGGTGAGTCTCTTCCCTTCAGATTATCAACATGGACACTAAAAACAAATACAAACAAAAAAACTTAAGAAGGAGAGCTGTTAAGAGGGTAAATTTGATTCTTGATTCTGTTGATGTTGAAGTTGGTGAAGAACTGCACTTGGATCGTTCGAGTGTAATCAATGTGTCTGAATCTGAGGAGTCATGTGCCAGCAGATGACATTAATGTCGATGATAGTGATGACTTGGTTTCTTCTTTGGCAGGTTGGGCTGTTAATTTTGGAATTTTTCTCATTGCTTTGTCTGCTCTGCTAACCATACTTAGGCCCAATCCCAATTCTATTTTTGTACCCCTACCCCTTCCCCTTCCCCTTGGGCCTTACAACCGAGGGTTAAGGGGAAGGGCTTCAAAACTTACCCCTAAGAATTGGGACAGCACTTCAACACCTGCACACGTCATCATATGTCATCACGATCTCTTGCTTCATATGAGATCAGACGATCGCGACTGCTGTAGTTATTCCAGTAGTGTTATTTTGTGGTGTTTATCTTCAGGAAATCACTGAAGGCATATATTATGTTATCATAACAATCTAATGTGGCAATAAGATCGTAACTGTACTGTGTATTTACACAGTGGCCATAGTCATCTATGTAAACACACTAAAACAACATTAACATTATAGCAGACACTGTAAAAAGCTCATTTTCAGCCACTAGACTGCTCTGACAGGGTATTCGAGTGTTATCGAGTGACAGAATGTTGTAGGACTGCTGTACAGGAGTTATGATTAGGGATTATAGATCGCGAAATTTAGCGGGTTTTTTTTTGCGTTTTTTTTAAAAAGCATGACGGTAAAACATGAACGCGGTTATGAATATAATAAAACATATGTTTGTTTGTCTTAAAAATTCGTAATAATGACAAAAAATACTAATTTGTGGATCTCCTTACTTCCGGGTTCAGCACTACTGCCGTTGTGGCAGGTGTATTCTGGGAAATATTCTTACCCCTCCGTTTCAAGTGTGCTCCTGAAAAATCTTCGTTCGAAGGGGTGTATACCCCTTGCCCTTAGCCCTACGCCTTCAAGCTAAAGAGAATTGGGACACCCCTACCCCTTGGCGGGCACGCGCAAAACGAGGGGTAGGGGTAAGGGGAAGGGCTAAGGGGTAGAATTGGGATTGGGCCTAAGGGTTCATCTCCCCTTCCTTCCTAAGGATGGTAGAACTCTGCTTAAGACTAAAACGTCTTATAAGACACAATTGATAGCTGGTGGAGAGTTCTTTTATTTTGGCATTTAAATTCACTAATGACAGTATGTGAAATGCTATGGTGCAAGGTCCCTGACAAGCACATTTGTAAACTCCAATTAAATTTTGATGGCATTCCCCTATTTAATAGCACCTCTGTACAGTTTTGGCCAATACTTGCCATTGTGCAAGACTGGAAAATCAAAAGACCCTTTATAGTTGGATTATTCTGTGGTGGCTCTAAGCCCAAGTCTTTGAATGAATATTTGAAAGATCTTGTTGATTAATTAAAAACACTGAGCACTGGGTTTGGCCTTAAAGGCAAACAGTTCTTTGTTAAGGTTAGTTCTGTTGTTTGTGATGCTCCTGCCAGGGCTTTTATCAAAGGCATCAAAAGTCACACTGGTCACTCTGCCTGTGGTAAATGTACCCAAACTGGCATGTACCTGAAACACAGAATGACCTTTCCTGAAATGAGCGCTCCATTAAGAACAGACAGCTCTTTCAGACAGATGCTAGATGAAGACCATCATGTTGCAGCATCTCCTCTGGTCAAAACATCTATTGATATGGTTGGTGGTTTTCTGCATGATTACATGCATCTTGTGTGTCTAGGGGTGATGCGGAGACTGTTAGACCTTTGGTTGAGTTCAGGGCCACTCTGCGTTTGTTTGTCTTCCAGGCTGTGTCAAGTGATCTCAGATTCACTTCAAGACTTGAGAATCTACATCCCCTCCGACTTTGCCCGTAAACCAAGACCACTTGCCCATAGACTGAGATGGAAAGCTACAGAACTCAGGCAGTTCTTGTTATACACTGGTCCAGTAGTTCTTTGTAATGTACTGGCCTCTCCAGTACAACAATTTCATGCTTTTGTCAGTTTCTATTCCGATTCTCCTCAGTCAGAAATTCTGCTTTGTGTTAAATGACTTTGCTCACAGATGCTTATTGTCATTTGTTGAACATTTTGGTGTGTTATATGGGCCAGAGTTTGTGTGCTACAATGTGCATGGATTAGTGCACCTCTCTGAGGATGTAAAGCACCATGGGGATTTACATCAGTTTTCAGCTTTTCCTTTTGAAATTTACTTGGGCCGTCTCAAAAAGCTCATCAGGAGACCTTGCAATCCATTAGCTCAAGTAATTAGGAGACTATCGGAAATAAATGCTCATGGCACTAGCATACAGGAGAGCATCGATAAGACCCTGAGGCATGAACACCACTATGGCCCTGTTCCACTGGTATTTTCAAATACAGTTCATCAGTTTTGCGAGGTAATTTTTGGTGGTTTAGTCATCAAAACAACAGATGGAGATATTTGTGTGAGAATACAGGACAGCCTTGCCATTGTGGTGAACATTATTTTGAATGGAGGAAAAACTTTTTTGGTGTACAAAGAGTACAGGCATAGAAGCACTTTTTTTGACTATCCAATTAATTCACGCGACTTGGGAATTTTTTTTTGTGAGGGAACTCTCTGAAGACCTGCAAGTCTCAGAGTTCGATGGCAATACTGAGAAGTATGTTAGACTGCCTCTCCGTGATGCTTTTGTTGTTTTACCATTACTGCACGCTGCACAGACTACAAAATATTAAATCTGGAGTGTGCAGCGATGAAACAGCAGCATTTCTAAATTTGGTGAGTACGTTTCAAAATGTATCTTTTATTTATTTCCACAGTCACAACATTCACGGGTGTCCAGCCAATAAAGTTGACAGAAAAAAGTAAGTGCAAACTGCAAAGTATTTAGTTTGTGTGCAGTATTGTTGTGTATAATATAAACATTGTTGAAGCTGACCATAGCCCCTTTCACACAAACAGACTTCCTAAGAAATTACAGGTAATTTGCCATATTGAAATCATGTGTGAAGAGGCCTTTTTAAAAAATACAGGACAATTTGTTCTCATATTTTTTTAACTGAAAAGTTGTAACATTACCAGTAAATTGCCAGAATTCTGCTCTGTGACATGCTATTGACATGCACGCAGCATGGTGACCCTCTCGCTCCTACAAGCTTAGTACTGACTGCCATGCATGACCAAAGACCCCATCAGGTATGTCCAGAGCTGTTCAGTTTGCGTCATGTCATAAACACCAAACATTTGCCTGAGTGGAAACTAGTTCCACTTCCCATCCCTTAACGAACATGGTACCACCTCGCAGTAGATTTTGTTTCAGACTTAACAGAATCTGAAGGATTTACTTGTGTACTAGTTGCAGTTAGCTACTCACCTTCTCAAGATGGCGCCGCGGATGGCCGCCTTGGAGTGGAGCTCTCCAGTTTTTGTTCTGTTTTTGTTAGTCTTTCCTGTTTCATGTTTATCTAACACGATCAGCTATACCAGGGACGAGCTGCTGAACATTCGGCAGTGCACACCAACTAATCAGCAACTGGATTTTGATTTCTCTGGCGTTTTGCGGAACATTGTCGTCAGCGGAGCAGCTGCTTTGTGGAAACTCTACAAGACGCGCAAGCGTGGGAAGCGAGCCGGCGCGCTCGTCAGGCTAAGACAGCGCGGCTTCAGAAATGGCGCTGCCTAGCATCCATCTGGCGAATCTCCGCTCACCTCCTAACAAAATGGACAAACTACTTCTACTCTCACGCAAAAGCAAGAACTTCAACAACTCTGCTGCGCTGTGTTTCACAGAAACCTGGCTGAACGAAGCCATTCCGGACAGCGCATTACACCTACCGGACTTTCAGCTGTACAGAGCAGATAGCGATATGGAGTCAACGGGCAAAACGCGCGGTGGTGGGACATGCTTTTACATCAACAGGAGGTGGTGTACGGATGTAACTGTGTTAAAGAAGATGTGCTGTCCTGATGTGGTAGTGCTTTTCATTAACTGTAAGCCGTTTTACGCACCACAGGAGTTTTCCTCGTTCATTCTCATCGGTGTTTACATTCCACCGCAAGCACACGTGAGTACTGCGTTGCAACAGCTGTCTGATCTGATCACAGACACTGAACAACGACACATGGACTCTGTTTTTATCATTCTCGGTGACTTTAATCAGGCAAAACTCACACATGAGCTGCCTAAATTCAAACAGCACATCACATGCCCCACCAGAGACAATAGCATTTTGGACCATTGCTACACCACAATATAGGATGCATATCGCTCCGTCGCCAGAGCAGCTCTAGGACTCTCTGACCACTGCCTGGTTCATCTTATACCAACTTACAGGCAAAAACTTAAAACTACTAAGCCAGTATTAAGGACTGTTAAGAGATGGACCAACGACACAGAGCAGGTCTTACAAGCATGTTTTGAATGCACTGATCGGAGTGTTTTTGAAGCTGCAGCCATGTTTGCATGTTCTCCCCACGTTCATGTGGGTTTCCTCTGGGTGCTCTGGTTTTCCCCACAGTCCAAAGACATGTGGTAGAGATGAATTGGATAGGCTAAATTGTCCGTAGTGTACGAGTGTAAATGAGTGTGTGATGTTTCCCAGAGATGGGTTGCAGCTGGAAGGGCATCCGCTGCGTAAAACATATGCTGGATAAGTTGGCAGTTCATTCCGCCGTGGCGACCCCAGATTAATAAAGGGACTAAGCCGAAAAGAAAATGAATGAATGAATAAATTTATGCAGTCGTGCACGTTTTGACCGCTAATATGCCGGTGATTTGATGCTTTGCAAAAGTTGCAGACGCCTTTACCGATTTCAAAATGCTTTTTTGATGCAAAATTAAGTTAAAATGCTTACATTTATTAAGAAAATAAAATAGGCCTAGGCTACTATAAAGAAATAAAGAAAATCCGATCTTAAATGTAAAAGTAAATAAATTGCTAAATTCTCTTGACACATGAAAGTGTAAAGCCTGCAGCTCACAACAAATGTGGAAAGTTATTGCGTATCATATTTAACAAATCGTTTACTACGAATTTTATATAATTTTCTCACATGGATAATTGAATATTAATCAGATGATGTCATTACGCTGCTGTGCCATCAGCCAATCGTTGCATTGCTGATCATGATTTTGAGGATCGATTGATCTGTCCTTCACAACACACACAGTGATCTCAGATCAGTTCATCCAGACATGTTTCTTTTGTCTACTTTCTACAACTTATCTGATGAGGGAGGATCTGTATATACAGTATATTGGCTTTCTCTTAACGTTACTGTTACCTTTAATACTGCGAAAACTGGGCTATATCGAAATTTGCGTGGTTGACATTTAACAATAAACATACAAATCTTATTAAAAGTACCATGTCAACAAAATACGCTTTAGGAATATGCTACTTTATGCACTGAAAGATTATTTATTTTATTTCCTATGAACTTTAAGCCTTCACACTTCATTCTGTTTAGATTTAACATGTTGTTTTTATAAAATCTGTTTATTATTTTTTTTTTTAATATCTATCAGTTACATCGTGTAATTATACATCTTTGTAATCAAATTGTTAGGCTAGGCAAATTGATCTCATGAAATTGATCTAACAAAAGACTGGGATCACTGCTTTGAGTAGAATAACGTTATTAAAAACACATTAGTCTATAGACATGAAATAAAAAAACATTCCCAAAGCTGTATCTTATGAAACATCAGTTCAAGAGCACATAAGATGCATTTTGAAGAGAAAGCAGTCAAAGCTCCATCCGGCCAAAACCCCATACTACCAAAACAAAACTAACACCACTTCAGACATCCTCAAACTATTCAGAACATTAAGGCCCAATCCCAATTCTACCCCTTAGCCCTTCTTCTTACCCGTACCCTTCGTTTTGCGCATTCCCGTCAAGGGGTAGGGGTGTCCCAATTCTCTTTAGCTTGAAGGCGTAAGGCTAAGGGCAAGGCGTATACACCCCTTCGAACGAAAATTTTTCAGGAGCACACTTGAAACGGTGGGGTAAGAAAATGTCCCAAAAAAACACCTGCCACAACGGCAGTTTCACTGCACCCGGAAGTAAGGAGAGTCACAAATTAGTATTTTTTTTCATTACTGCGAATTTTTACAAAAAACAAACATATGTTTTAATATATTCATAACCGCGTTCATGTTTTACCGTCATTCATTCATTCATTCATTTTCTTGTCGGCTTTGTCCCTTGCGGGGTCGCCACAGCGGAATGAACCGCCAACTTATCCAGCACGATTTTACGCAGCGGATGCCCTTCCAGCCGCAACCCATCTCTGGGAACTTCCACACACACATTCACACTCATACACTATGGACAATTTAGCTTATCCAATTCACCTGTACCACATGTCTTTGGACTGTGGGGGAAACCGGAGCACCCGGAGGAAACCCACGCGAACCCAGGGAGAACATGCAAACTCCACACAGAAACGCCAACTGACCCAGCCCAGCCGAGGTTCGAACCTGCGACCCAGCGACGTTCTTGCTGTGAGGCAACAGCACTACCTACTGCGCCACTGGGTTGCCCCTGTTTTACCGTCATGCAAAAAAAAAAAAAAACGCTAAATTTTGCGATCTATAATCCATAATCATAACTCCTGTACAGCAGTCCCACAACATTCCGACACTCGATGACACTCAAATACCCTGTCAGAAAAGTCTAGTAGCTCAAAATGAGCTTTTTACAGTGTCTGGGATAATGTTAATGTTGTTTTCGTGTGTCTACATAGATGAACATGGCCACTGTGTAAATGCACAGTACAGTTACGATCATATTGCCACATTAGATCATTATGATAACGTAATATATCCCTTCAGTGATTTCCTGAAGATAAACACCAAAAAATAACTGGAATAACTACAGCAGTCGCCATCGTCTGATCTCATGTGAAGCAAGAGATCGTGATGACATACGATGACGTGTGCAAGTGTTGAAGTGCTGTACCAATTCTTAGGGGTAAATTTTGAACCACTTTACCTTAACCCTCGGTTGTAAGGGCCAAGGGGTAGGGGTACAAAAATAGAATTGGGATTGGGCCTTAAAGAGCCCCTATTATACATTAAATAGGGTCATATTTTGGTTGTAAGGGTCTCCAACAACAGTCTAATATGCATGCAAGGTCAAAAAACACTTTCATGGCCTTATAATCTGCATTTATTTTTACCTAATTTTCCCAGCGACTCCCATATGAATCGTTCAGTGATTCTTTTGTTCCCAAACCCCTCCTTAGCGCAAAGCTAATCTGCGGTGATTGGCCCGATGACAGCCTGTTGCAATTGGTCGACAGCGTTCAGCACGAGACAGAGTGAAATGGCCAGCACAGCTTATCAACAAAATAGAAGTAGTCAGAGTGCATACACGCTTCATATTATTGTGAGGCGTGGATTTCGGCAGTGGGTGAATGTAAATACAGACGATCGGCTTGAAAATACGGACGACTAACTATTTTATTAAGCAAAAACTCCAAGAACTGGGGAGGAAAACGACACGCGTCTCCTAGCCTGTCATACTCTACCTCAGTGTTGCCAGATGTAGCTGACTGATTCCAGGCCAAAAACTATCCAAAACCCGCCAAAATGCAAAAAAACCCGCCCACTCATCTGGAAAATACGGTTGTGACAGTCGCGAAAAACACGATAAGTGTTTATACCCGCACAATCGAGTTAAAAACAGTCCAATTGAACGGGAAACCGCCCAATCTGGCAACTCTGCTCTACCTGCTCTTTTTTCACACACACACACACACACACACACACACACACACACACACACACACATTATCCTCCTCCTCAGAGGACACAACACAAAAATAAAGTCCTTAACAGAAACATTCAAAAACAGAATACATAAGAATGTACATTAAAGAAACAACTTCACATTAGTTACTGACACCACAGAACACAGTACCCGGTTCTCATCAGTGTTATTAGGGTCGGCGCCTCCATAGAATAGTGAGGGCGGCGTCCGTGAACTCCCTCGGTTCTCCCATTCATCCGCGACGCGCACCCCCTCCCTCCCGGTCCTCACTTTCCCCCAGTCTCCCGGATTTTTTGTGTGTGCATGAGTGCATTAAAGCAGTTCAGTTAAACACTAGCATATTGCTCTGTTATTAACAATGACACACATTCAGTATTAATCCACAAAGTGGCAAAAGCTGAACTATTCTGAACTTTGACCGCCCCACGTGTGTAAGAACAGCTGACGGCAGCCATAGCCATGACAAACGACAGGATTGCAAGCTCACAAACACGTTTAAATCCGCAAAGAAAGCGGCACGCGTCGCGTTTTTAGCGTGGTTTTAGTTGCGATATGTATAAGTGTTTAAAATGTTCTCATGGCTTACCTAAACTCTGCTTTTCCCAACAATCACCAACCCTCATTACAAAATGGAGGAATAATCCATGAGCTGTGTATTGATAGTTCCTGTGGAGCTCTGTCAGAGTCTCATACATCAGTAGTCTTTTCTGATCCTTCCTTTTTTGCAAAAAAAATAAACCTCAACCACTGACTCTTCACAGCTTCATCTTTGAGTAGAGAAAATAACACGAACTTTCCCTCAAACTTCCAATAATATCCAGCTGAGCACAGTGTCTTCATGACTTATGACTTCAGGATCTGTTTATCTTCCTCTCTTAGCTGCTGTGTTAGTGGGCGGGGCCGCAGGTTTAAATTCGCGGGTCTGCGCGCGCAACCATTATGTTTCGTGTCTACGTAACGCCGAAACGGCTAAAGAATCGTTATCAAGACGATTCGTTTAAACCACTATGAGTCGACTCTTTTATAGATGAATCAATAGTTTTAAACACTGTCCACTTTCAGATTTAAGCTTTAGCTGGATATTTCACTTCACTTAGAGCTGTGTTACACACTACATAGAAGGTCATTTTCAAAAACCCATAATAGGGGCTCTTTAATACCCTGTTTTGTCCTCCTCCACCGACTCCTTATCAGCTGTTGATTTGGCATCCTTTTTTACACAAAAAAAACACTCAAATTAGCAGTCTATTTCTTACCAAATCCAACCTAAATCTCCATCAAACAACACCCTCTGAAGAAAAAATTCACTCTCTTTCTTCACTCCACACTGGCACATTCCCAACCACTTTTAAGCAGGTGAAACAGAGGCCAGGTAGTGAAGTGCTGTGCAGGTAAACCTCACTCCTCTGACCTCCTCTGAGACAGACGCTAGGGGCCATGGTCTTTAGCCTCCTTGTTAGAGCAACTGCCATGCGGAAGGTCGCCGGTTCGATTCCAGCTCGGAGCGGGTTAGGTGGTGTAGGGCCAGCAGGGTTACACAGGCCTGGGTAACCTCACGGTTAAAAAAAAAAACCACTCAACACCTCATTGGATGAAAAATACAGACCAGTCTCTCTCCTTCTATTTATTGCCAAAACACTACAAAGGGCTGTTTTCAAATTTCCAAATTTTTAATTCGCATAAAACATCACCAACTGCTTACATCCCCTTCCCTGCAACTCCACACATTCAACAAAATTTCTCAATTCAGCTGGGATCATCCAACATTACCCCATGTAGTTCGGTAAAAAATCTTAGGGTGATTCTGGATAATCATTGGTCCTTCAAAGAGGACATTGCTAACACAGCTCCATCATGCAGATCTGCACTTTTCAACATCAGAAAAATCAGACTCTTCTTAACAGATCATGCTGCACAACTTTTAGTTCAAACTCTTGTCATTTTAAGGCTGGACTATGACCGTGCTCTTCTAGCTGAACTCCCATCCTACACAATCCTCTACAGATGATCCAGAACGCTGCAGCTCATCTGGTTTTCAATGAGAGCCCATGTAACTCCTCTCTTTATCTCTCTGCATTGGTTACCGCTTGAGGCTCGTATCAAGTTCAAATCACTGGCACTGCACCCTCTTACCTCCGCCTACTGCTGAAGGTCTACATCCCCTCCAGGAGCCTCCAATCTGGGAGTGAGCTATAAATCACTTTCCAAAACCTTTTCATTGACTGTTCCATGCTGGAGAAATGTCTTCCCATTCCCAACTAAATGTAAATGTAAGATTCTCAAATGTAAGATTCTCAGTCTCAAAAATAATAAAATAAAATAATAAAATAAACAAAATAACATTAATCCATGCACAGCACTATTCATTTACAAAATCCAATTCATAATTTCAAAAGACACTTTTAACAATTAACAAATTGGATTAACAAAAATTGGATTAGCAATTTTTATTGCAACCAAGTTAATTAATGGTTTTTAACTGTTATAGCAGATGAATCCTTCTGTATGTGTCTGAAATGTAAGATGTCTGGTACGAAACAAAAGCTAGTGATATTTGCAAATCATTGGTGTAAATGAAAAACTAGTATCAGAAACAGTATTTGTCTTGTAACATTTGATGTCAGATAGTAACGAACTTACAAGATATTTTACCACATGAAATTACCAAGCAGTCTGTTAATGACTTACCCTGAGCATAATGGTATGAGGCGAGGTGCCCGCCGCCCGCAACTGCTCATTGGAAGACCGTGCCATTGGGATGGACCAAACCAGATCACTTAAAAACCTACTGCAACAGTAAAACTTTGCTTCTTGCATTAGCTCGCACATGCTCATCGCTGCCCCCTCTCGCCTTGCTTTCGGACACTGCACCGCCACCCAATCGGGTCGCAAAGAACTTTCCATGCAACCTCTTAAAGTTTAGGAACCACCGAAACCACAAAAAAACTTCTGCAAACCGACTTTCATCAGAGTCTGTCACCCCGGTAACCCAGGACAACTTCCACTCACAAGCGAGTGAATCCCAAGGACGTCACTGAAGCTGAGTCACCAACCAATCTGGAACGCTGCGTTTCGTTGAGGCCAGTCAATGAAGGAAACTCAAACAAATGTTGTCTCTTGCTGATCTGGTGCAAATTGATCTTAAGCAGTTACAAATAAGCCAAATCTCTGCTTTTGTGGTTTCTCAGGTGTGATTCTAAGATCTAGTGTCATCAGCCGTCTTGGTGAATTTCTACCGCTGCACAATAGAAAGCATCCTGACGAACTGTGTCACAGTCTGGTATGGAAGCTGCTCTGTTGCGGAGCGTAAGGCACTGCAGCGGGTGGTGAAAACTGCCCAACGCATCACAGGGACCACACTGCCAGCCATAGAGGACATCCAGAGGAAACACTGTCTGCGCAGAGCATGCAGTATTCTTAAAGATTCCTCTAACCCTGCTCACAGACTGTTTTCTCTCCTGCCTTCTGGCAGGCGTCTCAGGCTCCCCCGGACAAAAACCAGTAGACTAAGGAACAGCTTCTTCCCCAGAGCTGTGTCCCTTTTGATATCTGCCCCCACTGACTCTTTGCCCCCCTAATACACCCCCCACTCTCCTCATAACTTATACTCCTCATAATCATTGCACTATTTAAAAATTGCACATATTCATTGCACTGATTCATTTATTTGAACTGTACATACCCACTGCACATTTGTAATTATGTACACACCAACTGTACATATACATTTGTAATTGTTTATCTATCTGCACACTTCTGATTATTAATAGCAACATGTACATATATCCATCTATTGTAAATCTCTGTTCATAGCTAATACAACCTGTATATAATGTTCATAGTACATCCATTTGTAAATATTACCATAGTTTTTCTATAACTGCACTTTATAACTTATACCTGTATCCTGCACTTGCTGCTATTGCACTCCTGGTTAGCCCTAAACTGCATTTCGTTTCCTTGTACTTGTGTAATGACAATAAAGTTGAATCTAATCTAATCTAAATAAGAGCTCAAATTAATTTGGCACAGTTGTCAACTCATTTTGCACAAGCACCAGAATTGAGAACCACTGCTCTGAGGTACTCAAAATAACAAACTATCACACTCAAAATGAATTACCTTCCTTAAGTTACTTCTCTATTTCAGTATATCCCTGTAAATATTTCTTTACAATATTTAAAACAGTTTGATAATTTAGTCAATTAGTTTCTCTGGAACTATAAGCACCCTAGGTTGCACAGGAATACATCGCAACAGCCAGTTGATAAAACAGGGTTGGGGCTTCCTGAGCATTTATTTCATTATTACGCCTTCAGTCTGAGACATATCGCGCACTGGTTCAACCCTCCTGAGAGAGCTTTATCTTGGTTTACGGTTGAACAAGCCATCCTACATCCCCTACCACCACTACAATGTCTATCCATCCATTTATTCATTTTATTTTGTAAACGTGTTTAATGTGTTATTTTTGAGGCTGATCTTAAAATTATAAAAAAAAATTTACTGACAGAATTTTAGGTGCAGGCTAGGACTGTCTCTGCCATTTGCAGATAACATTGTGCTTTTGGCTTTATAGAACATGGACCTTCAGCATGCAGTGGGATGGTTTGCTGCTGAGTGTGACATGGCAGGGAAAGAAACAGCACCTTTAAGTCAGAAACCATGGTGCTTAACTCCAGTTTGGAGGAGAGTCATTACCCCAAATGGAGTTCAAGTATCTGCGTTTTTTTTTTTTTTTTTTCTCATGAGGAATGGAATGTGAGATTAAAAGATGGATCAGTGCAGCAGCAGTAATGCAGTTGATGTGATTGTCAGTTGTGGTGAAGGAGCTGAGACGAAAGGCTATGTTCTCAATTTACCGCTCAATCTAGGTTCTTACTCTCACCTGTGGTCATGACTGAAAGGACAAGATCTCGGATACAACCGGAAACATTTTACAAAGTGTTATGACCTGCTTGTTTGAGTCACACCACAAAAGAGAGATGAGCCATAAAAATAGCCTGAATGCAAATTATTTATTATAAAACGTAACTCATAGAACAATCAATCAAAGCAAACAACAAATGTCTAGGGATAATAGTGAAGATAAAGAACTTAGGATATAATCACAACAACACTTTAACTACATGATTTAAGTAATGCAAAACTATAAGGTTAAAGGGTTAATAGGATGGCAGGTCTTGACATGAGGATTCCCGAGTAGCCACAGCGTCCTGGGGTAGTTAGCACAACAACTTTTATATACCTATTGATGAGTAATGAGGGCATCCAATCAGGATTTACCACATACTCCAAGCTGGAGTCTTGGGATCATCACTGTGTATTAATATTGTAAAACTTAATACCTGTCGCTCTGCCTAAATCATCAAATATTCATCAAGTTTGCATTCTATTTAAAAAAGTAAATGTAGTAAACTTGAAAGAATCTTGAACCTAAAAGTAAAGAAACTTTACTAATAAAAGATGCAACACAGGACAATTGAATAGGCTTTCTAAACTCGAGGCCCTTGTATACTGCAAACTAACCGTCCTGCAGCTCCACCTTCTTTGATGTGCAGTGTCTCCACAGTGATGTTTCTCATTCAGGGAGTCAGACAGAGAACATCATCCAAAACAACACTAGCTACATGAATACACTGGAGAGTGGAGTACAGATGTATCCGCACCTGTACAATCACTTGCAAAGAGATTTTAAGCTGCAGAAGTGCTGTTTGTCAGATGTTTATGAAACTGTTCCTCTCTGAGCCGCCATCATTGTGTTTACGGTAAACGCAAGGAGCACAACATTTACAACCCCACCTACTGCAGTGTAGGAGTGTTGGAAAACAGTATACCGTCACTCAGCCTTTTCATACATTATTCAGACATGAAACATCCTGTGCGCATGAGAAAATGTTTTGCTGCATTCATGTCATGTGTGCAACTTTTTGTCCATGTGTTTCTTAAGCTGCGCCGAATGAGCGAAACTCTGTAGACACTGATCAGATCTGTACGGTTTCTCTCCAGAGTGAATCCACTTTTGTGTTTTCAGATGTGTTAACTGATTAAACAAGACAATTAGAAATTAAAAAAGTGAGCGATCTGTTCATGTTTTACATTCCGGTCCAGAGAGGTCATGTTTTTGATCTTTGATTGGTCTCACACAGTCAAGTGATGTGATTTTGCAGGTCAGAGTTCACCAAGCTTGAACTTTGCAACGCAGTGAACTGCGAAACTTGACGCACAAACTTGCGTTTCCGTCTATGGGGAGGAAAGTCCAGTGTGACCGCGGCTTAGGTGCAAGTGAACGGTTTCTCTCCAGTGTGGATCCTCATGTGTTCGTTAAGGTGTGATGATTGGCTACAACTCTTCCCACACTGAGTGCATGTAAATGGTTTCTCTCCAGTGTGGATCTTCATGTGTTCATTAAGGTGTGATGATTGGCTGAAACTCTTCCCACACTGAGTGCATGTGAATGGTTTCTCTCCAGTGTGGATCCTCATGTGTAGATTAAGGTAAGATGATTGGCTGAAACTCTTCCCACACTGAGTGCATGTGAATGGTTTCTCTCCAGTGTGGATCCTCATGTGTTTATTAAGGTTTGATAATTGGCTGAAACTCTTCCCACACTGAGTGCATGTGAATGGTTTCTCTCCAGTGTGGATCCTTGTGTGTTCATTAAGGTGTGATGATTGGCTGAACCTCCTCCCACACTGAGTGCACATGAATGGTTTCTCTCCAGTGTGGTTTCTCATGTGTTGACTAAAACGTGATGAGCTGCTGAAACTCTTGCCACACTGAGCGCATGTGAATGGTTTCTCTTGAGTGTGAATCCTCATGTGTAGATTAAGGGATGATGATATGGTGAAACCCTTCCCACACTGAGTGCATGTGAATGGTTTCTCTCCAGTGTGGATCTTCATGTGACCATAAAGGTGTGATGATTGGCTGAAACTCTTCCCACACTGAGTGCATGAGAATGGTTTCTCTCCAGTGTGGATCCTCATGTGTAGATTAAGGGAAGATGATTGGCTGAAACTCTTCCCACACTGAGTGCATGTGAATGGTTTCTGTCCAGTGTGGATTCTCATGTGAATCTTAAGTTCGCCTTTTCTTCCAAAAATTTTTCCACACTGAGTGCAGGTGAAACGATTCTTGTCTCTCCTTTTCAAAATATCATCAGTCTGTAAATTAGTTTTTTCCTCAATTTTGACATGATGTTCCTCCTTTTTACTCCCCTCATTCTCTTCAATTAGGTCTGAAATAAAAAAAAAAAAAACATTAGTTTTCATCAAGTCTTAAAAACTCTCATCAAAAGCTGAAAAGTGAAAAGACACTGGAAACATTGGCTACACACTGTAATTTTGATGCACATTAAATGTAAATAAATCAGATCAGATTTTGTTTGGTCCATTAATGTGCACACATTTAAGCAGATTCAATTCATCTTTATTTATCTAGTGCTTTTACAGTGTAAATTGTGTCAAAGGCACTTAACAGAAGTAAAATTTTAAATTGAAACTGTGTCACTCCAGTTTTCAGAGTTTCTCAAAAAAGTCATTTTGGTCATACTGATAAGACAGATTTGAAAGCTGTAAATGGCCTATTTTTATTTGTATATATTCATAATTACTAGTGCTTGGCCGTTATCAGCATTAACGTGCTGCATTAACGCGAGATTCTTATCGCGCGATAAAAAAATTAAAATATTGCCGTTAATCTATTCTCAAAGTTGGGTTGGGAGCTGGGTCTATTTTACGCAAACTATGATGACTTTCACCTTGATATATTAGTGCGGATGTATACCGGACCGGTGAGCCATCTGACAAAAGAGTGCCCTTCTGAATCAAATCAGCAGGATGCCTGACTCTAAGTGTGGTTTACTTATAAACTAATTTCGAGTGGATCACGTGCTTATGATCAACACAGCTGGCACCTTATCAGCTCCATAATTTGCCCTATTAGATGATTACGGACACACTATAAATAACCAGAGATTTCACTCCAGTTATCTCGAAGTTATTTCACTCCAGTTACCTCCAGTTATTTCACTCCATACTGTCTCGAAGTATGCTTCCCGCTACAAATCACTCCAGCATCGCACCATTTAACCTATCGATACGGAAGAACAAACAAACTACAACAACAACTCCAGCCAGAGCCCCGCTCTCCCTAAGAATTCAGCCGCAGCCTCGCCAGCAATCGAGCCTGAATTCCCGCAAAATGCCGAACCACCAGCTCTTCCACCTTCTACTTCAAACTGCCTTACACAACACAGTCCACAAACTCCAACTAAACTCAATCCATATCTGATCTAACTTTGCAAGATTAAGAAACTCTATTTTTCTTATTAAGCAAAGCAAAACAGATCAATTCCGCTAAGCACATTCTATGTACATTTTTGACATTCCCTCCCCCACTCATACATTCCAAACGTTTCAGATGCGTTTCTAGGTATAAGCACAACTTGAACTATCCCATACCTCCATTCACTCTCGTTCACCACAGCTCCGACTCATTTAGGGGTCACCCCAAGTTTCAATTGCTGCAGCAGTGACGCTTAAACAAGCTCATATACACTTTATATGTCCAATACCACTATTGTCACACTGCCCCGCACTAATACAGCAGTAAATGCTTTGCGGGAGTGCACATCGCCTCCATACTGACCCTCTGCACCTCTGCAGCAGCAGAGCCGCTCCGCTGAGCTACACTCAACCATAGCACCACTATTATTCATTTCCATCTCTACATATCACTACTGACAGTATTTAACATTCCTGCAGGAGCACTCATAACTCTACTAAACCAACCATTACTGCACCTATGCAACAGTACTTCCACACTTCCATTTAGCCGTTCACTACCGAGACACTCCACAGCAGTTAAAACACATCCGCAGAAGCATACTTGCCTTCCAATATTGACTTCCACCGGACCCCTGCAACAGCAGAGAAGCTACGCTGAGCTTCATTTCCCCTCTGCACCACTGCCGCAGCAGTGTCGCTCTGCCAGAGCTCACATATACTTCCATTTAACATAACACTATTGACACACTCCCCAGCACTGCCACAGCAGTTTAAACGCCTCTGCGGAAGCTTATTTACCTGTTACCATCCACTTTTATTACATCTCTGGAACTGCAGAGAAGCCCCACTTAGCCCCCATTACACATAACATCCTTTCCAAATGCATACACGCACTACGCTAAGGCTATCAGTCTATCCACACAGTTCACTCTAGCCTTTACGGCTTTCTTAGATGCTCAGAATTCACAATCAAATTCAAATTCAACCCCTCCATCCACCCCACCATCTTCGATTTAAATTTGCTGAGGCGGAAAAAGGTGGTTTCTTTATCCTGCAGAGTAAAACAGACCAGATTCACAATGGCCACTATTTACATTTAGACCTCCCCTCTCCCACACTCCCATTCAAACCCTCCTAGCACTCCTACAGCTGAGGAAATTCCAAGACCCCAACTTTTCCTCCACATTTTTTACTGACGACGCTAACCGTCCAGTAACTCTATTTCAGTTCCAAACACCTCAAGGAATACTACGCTTATTAGACTTCCCCAATTCATTCTCCAGCCATTCCTTCAGAATCGGAGCCTCACTACAGCAGCCCATAACGGGCTCTCCCAAATCAGATACAGGCCCTCGCCCGCTGGTCCTCGGATGCCTTTGATACCTACATCCGATTCAGCCGACTCCATCTCAAAGAAGCCCAGCTGTCTCTCACCAGACGACACCACCATCCTGAATACTACGACACAAATTAACTCATCCTCTTCCCCCCCTTTTTTTATCAGCACTACCATTCCAACACATAATCTCCCCTCAGCTCTCCCCGGTGCGCCTGAACCATGACTCCAACAGGAACAACACATTTTTCCCAGACTACCAATATAAATCTTCTGTCTTTCGCTTCCTTCCCTCCACACCTCCTTTCCTTTCTTCAAGCGACAAATGCTTCCGCTCTTTCCTCCATCCCCTCCCTCCTCCACCCCCTCAACATCTGCTACTCCCTACCCCCTTTCCAGCGTCGAGTTTCTCCGCTACTTTTCTTCTTTCAGCGTTGAGTTGCTCTGCTACTATCCCTTCCTACTAGTATTGAGTTCTTCCATTATTTTCATCTTTTCAGCCTAAGCATAACCCCCCCTCGGCCAACATCCATCTTTCTCGCTTTCTAGCATTGAGTTCCTCCGCATCTCCTGTCCTATATTCTCTAGCGTCGAGTTTCTCCGCATCTCCTTCCCTTCCACCTAGCTTCGAATGCTTCCGCTCTTTCCTCCATCCCCTCCCTCTTTCAACCCCCCCAACATCTCCTACTCCTTACACCCTTTCCAGCGTTGAGTTTCTCTGCTACTTTTCTTCTTTCAGCGTCGAGTTGCTCCGCTACTATCCCTTCCTTCTAGCGTTGAGTTCTTCACTACTCTCATTTTTTTTAGCCTAAACATCACCCCCCAAGCTCTGACTCCCCCGGAGTCCCGCCCAGACCACCTCCTTCAGGAGTCTCCACCACCCCCTCCCTACTTAGACTCCTGTAGGAGTCTAACCCTACAGCTCTAACTCCCACAGAGTCACCCTCAGAGCCCCGACTCCCACGGAGTCAATCAATTACAAGTATGTTTAAGTATTATTTAATCAACATCAGATTCCTAAAAACCTGTTACAACTTGCTCCTACAGGAGCCAATCTCCCTCCAATTCATATCCAGCAGTCGGATATAGCATTAACCACTCGCCTTTGGGGGGGCACTTCAATACGCGGCTGCTGTCCCGAGCTAAAAGCATTTTGGGGAGTTCTCGAGACCTTCCTGAGCTCGAACTCCCCTCTCACCCTTCTAACGCGAGGGAGCCCCGGGCTCGAAAATATACGAGTTCAGGGCTCTCTCCCGGGACAGCATGCCAATTCCGCTTTATTGATCATCATTGTGAACTCTTGAAGTGTGGTTTATTTATAAACTAATTTCGAGAGGATCACGTGCTTATGATCAACACGGCTGGCACCTTATCAGCTCCGTAATCTGCCCTATTAGATGATTACGGACACACTATAAATAACCAGAGATTTCACTCCAGTCATCTTCGTCTTGAAGTTTCCCCCCTTCCACCCTTTTTCCTATAGGGCGACACGGCGGCCCAGTGACTAGCACTGTTGCCTCACAGCAAGAACGCCGGTTCAACCTCCTATTGAGCCGGTTAGCATTTCTGTGCGGAGTTTGCATGTTCTCCCCGTGTTCGCATGGGTTTTCCCCAGGTTCCTCCCACTGGTTTCCGGTTTCCTTACATATTTACTTAAGTAGTACTTAAGTAAAACTGAAAGTATACTAAATATAACTGATATTTAAATAGATTTTTAGTATACAGCAACAAAGTATACTAATAAAATATGTTATAAATGTATTTCTTAAAAGTATAATCTGAATGTATTTGAAAAATAGTTCAAAGTTAGTACACTTTTACATATTTGTAAGTATAAATTAAATTGAACTTTAAAAAATATATTTAAATAAATTTTTATATAGCAATAAAGTGCACTACCTTAAAAATATGTTATACATAGAATGCTCATTTGAATGCATTTGACAGTATGACCCAGGTGAAAAAAAGTGCATTATAATACATTTTATTTAAGTGCACTTAATGCACTTCCAGAATGTACTTAAAGTGCTCTATTTTGTACTTAATGTACTAACAGTTGATCTTTAGTACCATTTAAAAATAAACTTAAGATGAACTAAATGTACTTGACTGCTATTTTGACACACCATTAGGTTGAACTAAAATATAATTTCAATATACTACTTATGTATATATATATATATATATATATATATATATATATATATATATATATATACAGGGCTTTACATTAACACCCGCCAAATGCGGGTAGATTTCAGCTCTGGCGGGTAAGACAGACACCTCCACTAGCCACGTTGGCTAGTTGGAAATCATTTTTAAATTGTAGTTTTAGCAGGGTTTGAAAATAAGCGTGGCCCAATATTCGTGCAAATGTGATCTTAGAATCGAGAAGCAGCACGACTGACAAAAATAACTGTACGCGCGAGCAGAAAGCAGGTAAATACCGAACAAGAGGATGATCACTCACTCGCGCGCACAGCTGATGTAATGTGCGCGACTGTTAATAAGCGCGCGCGCTCCCGTTTACTTGCGCGAAGCAACCGTCACCGTGCCTAGAGCAAGCGCAACTTGTGCAATCGGTTCCCTTTGAAATAGACTGGACAAAGAGCGATGATCGTGCACCCACAGTCCTGCTGCTTTCAAGAGCTCAAGATTAAAACAAAAATACGCATATTCTTTTGTAAGCAGCAGCGGCCACTGCTTTCATTTGCAGGCTTATATTAACCGTGCGCGTGATTATCCTTTCATTATCAAACACGGTATGTTTCACCTGCTTTCTTTTGCTTACAGTTATTTTTGTTAATATGGTTTAATTATATTTCTTTATAATAACATTGCTTTAATGGGAGATTAACTCCCCGTTTATGTTAACTGCTAATCTGGGACTTTTAGCCAGGACAGATTACTGTGCTTATTTTAGATACATGACAATAATTATTTTTTTAAATGTAATGTTTTTTTAAAAAAAAACTTTTGTTGAATTAAAAAGTGCAGCTATACAGTTAGATTTTCCTTGTTTTGACACATTAAAAAATTGTGACTAAGAAATACTTATTTGTGGTCAGAGATAAATTTGGTAAATCCTTAATTTTGAGCCCTGAAAAGTCATGTGAAATAAAAACTGATTGCATTGCGACACAACCCATTTGCTCATGCACACTGAGCAAGCTAATACACAATACACAAAAGAAGTTAAATGAATGAGAAGGCATGTGGACATAACACAGAATCTAAATCAAGTCATTTTAGCATGTCAAAGTCAAATTTATGCATATAAAATATATTTTCCCAACAAGAAAATTGTGGCTAGTGAAAATGCTGAGTGGCTAGTAATGTTGGAAATCTACTAGCCACAGTGGCTGGTGATCAAAAAAGTTAACTAACCATCTTCTATTGCACTTTTAAATTTACTAGATTTACAAATAAAATACACTTATAAATTATTTAAAATATATCAAAAATGTATTGCATTTTCCCAATGTGACACTTAAGTTCACTTAAAATATTACATTAATTATTACTACTCAAAAAGTGCATTAAAATACATGTTATATAATACAATTACATCATGTTTTTGAAGTGCTCTCTTTTCGCACACTGATTTAGTAGTTAATATGCTAAAAGTTAGTCTTTAGGTTAAGAAAAATTTAGGATTGTCCAAGTGTACTCAAACTGTGCTATCCCAGATGAAATATGTGCACTAAAATTAAAACATATATTATGAAACTGATTTATTACAATAAATTACTTTATAGTGTATTAATAATGTTATTGTTTCACTATACTATTGTTGATGTTGTTGTTAATTCTTTATGCAATGTTGGCTAATTTTGATCTGATAAAAATGTAATTATTGCCTCATTAAACTGTTAAAAGCTTATGCATTTAATTATACTTTTAATAACCTAGATTTGTGTGTGCATTTGAATGGCATTTCTCAACAAATCGAAGCAAAGTAGCAGAAGTAGCCCCGCCCATTCCCGTGATGCACCGGGTCAATTTTGAGTCAAATCGCGGCTGAGTGAGTCTGCTCTCAGCGTCTAATCGTCAAAATAAAGAGAATACATCCTTTAACAAATTTTCATTGGAAGAGAGAACGTCAGAAAACAAGGATTTTAAAATCAGAAAGGACACAGGACCGACCTCTCAGGTAATAAAATTGCATTTATTATGTAAAACCATTATTGTTGATATTAGCCAGTTGGCTAACTGTTAATCGTTTATTTTGAATGTGAGCATGTTTATCATCTTTTAAACGAGCTAGAAAATCATTTACAACAACAAGTGAAAAAGTCTTCGGTTTTATAGATTACAATAACATAAACGTGTGCTGAAATCTTGCTCTCTGTGTTGTTTTCCCAGAATATTGACTTATCAAAGGCTACAAGGTGTCGTTTCATCTGTGTTTTCCTAAATTCGACTGGCAGGGCTCAACAGTGCGACCATTTCGCACCTATTTGACTAAAAATAGGTGTGTGCGAACTGGAAAATTTATTTAGATTTTTTTAATAAGCTTGATAGGAAATGTTATATAATAGAAAATGCATAGCATTAGATAAATACATAAAGTGATTTATTTACTTATTTGCTTATTTTTTTTTATTATTTTGCAGGTTTTGTCGTGTAAATTCAATGATCTGACTTGTTTCTCAATCTCCTCATGTCACAGAGATGCCAGAAACTGATCATGACTTCTGTGTGGAGCTCATGAGGACAGAGGAGCAGCTTGTGACTTGTGTACAGGTGTATGTAGATTGTCTGACTGTGAACAGTAACATTATAATCACAACACTAACAGTCTTAAATTCTGTCAGATTTTACTCTTGCATGTGGAACCATTGGTGTCATAATCCATAAGTAAAAATGAATGTGTGAAATTATATATATTAAGTTTTGTTTCATCACTGTTTTTTTGTTTGCTTTGGACTGTGTTCATAATAAAGTGAGGTAAAAAATAAGTTATTGCATATTTTTGTTTGTGTTATTGTTATATTGTAAATAAATTGAGTGTTTTTTTCCTTTTAAAATATTTAAAAGTGCATGAAAGATGGTTTTAATTGTATGTTATTCAACTATCAACTGTGGAATTTTGAGACACCCTGAAATTGAACTAAATGTGTTTTTAACATACTATATCTGTATTTTTACAAAATATATTTAGTTACAACTACAAATACACTTGAAACCTAATGTTAAACATTTATAAATATATTTAAAACAGTTTAAAGTATAATAGTATTATATAAAAAAAATATACAAATTGTGAAAGAAGTGAAAATAGAGCACTTTTAATACAGCATTTAGCACATTTCTCACAATTTGTATATTCTTTTAATATATTACTATTATACCTTAGATTAATCATAAATATATTTATCAATGTTTAAAATTTGTGTATTTGTACAGATATAGTATGTTAAAAGCACATTTTAGTTCAATTACAAGGTGTCTCAAAATAGCACAGTTAAGTGCACTTAGATGGTAGTAGATTCATCTTAACATATACTTAATACTATTTTTTTAGTACATTAGGTACAAAATTAGTGTGCAAAAACAGAGTACTTAAAGTGAATTTCAGCACACTTTTACCACATTTTCAACATTTAAAATATATTACTATTATACTTTAAACTATTATTAAATATATTTATAAATGTTTAAAATTGGGGTTCAAGTGTATTTGTAGTTTTTTTTTTTTATTAAAAAAAAAAATACAGATATAGTATGTTAAAAGTACATTTTAGTTCTATTTCATGGTGTCTCAAAATAGCACAGTTGAGTGCTCTTAGATGGTATTAAGTTCATCTTAACATACCCTGGTGAAAAATAGTTTACTAAATTGTATTGCAAATATATTTTAATTCCAATTGTACATTGAAAGTATACTAACCAAAAAGTTTACTTCATTTAAATATATTAAAAATGTATTATTATCTTAATTTTATATATAACTTTTAACACACTTAAAAATAATTGTAATTTAGTATATTTTCTAAAATATATTTCAGAAAAATCCACTTTAATTAAATGCTTAGTTTATTTTTTATAAGTATATTTATTTAGCATTTGATGGTAATATATTTTAGTATTATTTTAACTATTATTTTATTTTAACTATTTAAAACAGCAGTCAGCTTCCGGGGAAATTGAAAGTATGGTGCTATCAATTTACACTTTTCCAGCGGGTGATGTGGCCATTAAAAGTATCAGAAATACCATCGTCCCAGGTTAGAATAATGGACACAATCTCCAACAGCTATATTAGGAAGTGGCTGGGCCTCCCATGTTGTTTTTCGGATACGGGCCTATATGGAAATAATGTACTGCAGCTTCCTCTCAAGTCCATCAGCCATGGATACAAGCAGGAAAATGCCCGCCTTGTGTTGGAACTACAGGAGTCAAGAGACAAAGCAGTCAGAAGCACAGGGGTGACCATTCGCACTGGGCGCAAGTGGAGGGCCCAACAGGAGGTCAACCAAGCCATTGACAGGCTTCAGCACAAGGAGATAATGGGAAGAGTTCAAACCAGCAGAGCAGGGCTGGGATGGGGAGAGCCATCACAGTTTTGGTCCAAAGCCACAACGGAGCAGAGGGAGGTTATGGTGGTGGAAGAGGTCTCCCGAGTGGAGCAGGACCGCTACTTTATAAAGGCTGTTGCACAGGGCAAGCAAAGAGCATGAACCCGCTGGGAGGATGTCGTTAACAGGGCCATATCCTGGGCAGATATTTGGCGAACTCTGCAGTCACGGCTGAGTTTCCTCGTAAGAGCAGCATATGATACCCTCCCCTGCCCCCGGAACCTTTCGCAATGGTTTGGAACTGAGGACAAACGCCCCCTGTGCGATAAAGCCAATGCAGGCCTGCAGCATATCCTGTCGGGATGCAATGTTGCACTGGCGCAGGGCCGCTTGAGATGGCGGCACAACCAGGTGCTAAGAAAGCTGGCAGAGCATCTGGAAAAATGCAGAGTACAAGCAAACAGAACAGCAGCATCTCCTCTGCCAAATATCAGGTTCCTCAGACCAGGAGAAGGGGGGCAGATTACAGGTACAGAGAGAACAAGGTGCCTGCTCGCACTTGGAAAGGGGTGGGAGATGCGCATTGACTTGGACTCTCAACTCATCTTTCCAATTCAGATAACACAAACAACACTAAGACCAGATGTAGTGATTTGGTCAGCAGCGGCTAAGAAGATTCTGGTGATTGAGCTGACTGTGCCATGGGAGGAGGGAATGGCAGAGGCGCATGAGTTCAAGCGGCACAAGTACTCAGACTTAGCAGCGGAATGTAGAGTTGAGGGTTGGACGGCTACAGTACATCCCGTAGAAGTTGGGTGCAGAGAATTCATTGGGAAGTCAGTAATTTATCTTCTCCACGCTATTGGGGCATCTGGGATGAGTCTGAGGAGAGCTATTAAGGAGCTGGTGGAGGAGGCAGAGAAGGCAAGTTACTGGATGTGGCTACGGAGGAGGGACAAGAATTGGGGTGCAGTACCCCATTAAGGGCAGCTGCAGGGGGTGGCGGGGAGACGTCCCCTCAAGCCACTGCCCCCCCACCGGGAGGTGTACTGGACAGGGGGTGAAAAATAAGTGAGCGGTGGTACCAGCTGACGACCCTGCAGCTGACCCAAAAGTGCACTGGAGGAGGTGCGTCAGGCAGCGATGTCTAGCAGGTAATTACTACTTGTATCGGAAAATTCGTAATTCTGGGGAACCAGTGACTTCTCGTCACCTTAGAATTATAAGGTTCTATCTGACATTTTTGACAAGATTGAGTTATTGACATTCTTAATAAATTAATTATTTACATTATGGGATTTTTTTATAAGTTGTTTACATTTTAAGACTTTTTATTTAAAAAACTAATGTCGCACACATACTTTTTGCTATGAAATGCAAAAACTTTGAAGCTCAATATCTCAAAATCATTCAGAACGCAGATATAACCTTATAATTCCAAGGTGACGTACTGTGAAAGTGCAGATGGCAACCAGGAAAGGCTGGAGGACAATCAGGAAAGACCGATAGACAGCAGGAAAGACTGCATCAGGAGTGGGCGGTTGGTCACCTTACCCCACAAGCTACAAGCTCCCCACAAAGGAGCACATCAGTTGACTACAAGAAAGATTACAAGAAGACAACCCGAAGGCCCTCCGAGAGGCGGGTGGAAGATGGGCCAAATTGGATGGGTCACATGGTAATGAATGGAACGGATAACGGCAATGAGAAAGGCGCTGCAAGATCAAGTGGCCAAAGGCAAATATGCAAGAAGACTGGTCCGGGCTCGATGAACACCTCAGTGGAGTATTGCAGCATACTTTGTGAGGAACAGCAGAGCGCAAGCTAGCCATGATGGGAAACATAATTTTCGAGGAGTGCAGAGAGAGATTTGGAGAATATACGGTGTAAAACAATTCAGTCCCGAGACAGAATGAACGGAGGGAGAGACATAACGAGCTGCTCATATCAGACAGGCGTCATTTGAGGAAGAGATGGAGGAAAGCAGGAGCAGAAGAAAAGGAAGAGCTTAATCTGCTATGGAAGGACATTAAGCAAAGGCTGTCTAAGTTACGCAGGGCAGAACGGATTAGGAAACGAAGGAAACGGAAGGAGAAGGAAATAAAGGACTTTTATAAAGACCCCTTCAAGTTTTCTCGTCAGCTGCTAGATGAGAAGCGAAGTGGTAGGCTAGCCATCACAAAAGAGGAGCTAGAAAACCATGTCAAGAGTCATTTAACAGATGCTGCAAAGGATACACCACTTGGACCACCAGGTTATGTGCCACGCCCGGATCCCCCAAAGTCTCCGTTCGATTCATCTCCACCTAGGCTGTGTGAGATTAGAGTGGTCCTCAAAAAGACTAGATCAGCATCAGCACCAGGTCCAAACGGGCTTCCCTACAAGATATACAAGAAGAGCACAAGAGTGTCAAAGATCTTTTAGAAGCTTATGCAGGTTGTGTGGAGGAACAACTCCATTCCAGTTGAGTGGCAAGAGGCAGTGGGAATCTTTATTCCGAAGGAGCAGAATTCAACAGCTATTAGCCAGTTCAGGAGTATTGTATTGCTGAACCGCAAAAAAACTTCTGCAAACCAACTTTCAGCAAAGTCTGTCACCCAGGACAACTTCCACTCACAAGCGAGTGAATCCCAAGGATGTCACTGAAGCTGAGTCACCAACCAATCAGGAACGCTGTGTTTCGTTGAGGCCAGTCGGCGAAGGAAACTCAAACAAATGTTGTCTCCTGCTGATCTGGAGCAAATTGATCTTAAGCAGTTAAAGAGAATCCAAATCTCTGCTTTTGTGGTTTCTCAGGTGTGATTCTAAGATCTAGTAATAAGAGCTAAAAATAATTTGGGACGGTTGTCAACTCATTTTGCACAAGCACCAGAATTGAGAACCACTGCTCTGAGGTACTCAAAATAACAAACTATCATACTCAAAATGAATTGCCTTCCTAAAGTTACTTTTCTACATCAGTATATCTCTGTAAAGATTTATTTACAATATTTAAAACAGTTTGATAATTTAGTCAATTAATTTATCTGGAACAATAAGCACCCTAGTTTGCATAGGAGTACATTGCAACAGCCAGTTGACAAAAAAGGGTTGGGGCTTCCTGAGCATTTATTTCATTATTACGCCTTCAGTCTGAGAGATCTCGCACACTGGTCCATCCCTCCTGAGAGAGCTTCATCTTGGTTTATGGTTGAACAAGCCATCCTACTTCCCCTACCACCACTACAATGTCTATCCATCCATCTATTTATTCATTTTATTTTGTAAATGTGTTATTTTTAAGGGTGATCTCAAAAATATAATAATTTTTACTGACAGAATTTTAGGTCATCTCCAGTTTGATGGAGAGTCCTTACCCCAAATGGAGTTCAAGTATCTACAGTTTTTTTTTTCATGAGGAATGAAATGTGAGATTAAAAGTTGGATCAGTGCAGCGGCAGCAGTAATGCAGCTGATGTGATTGTCTGTTGTGGTGAAGGAGCTTAGACGAAAGGCAATGTTCTCAATTTAACGCTCAATCTGGTTCCTACTCACACCTATGGTCATGACTGAAAGAACAAGATCTCGGATACAACCGGACACATTTTACAAAGTGTTATGACCCGCTTGTTTGAGTCGCAACATAAAAGACAGATAAGCCAACACAATAGTTTGAATGCAAATTATTTATTATAAAATGTAACTCATAAAACAATCAATCAAAGCAACCAACAAATGTCTAGGGATAATAATGAAGATAAAGAACTTAGAATATAATCACAACAACACTTTAACTACATGATATAAGTAATGCAAAACAAAACTATAAGGTTAAAGAGTCAACGAGATGGCAGGTCTTGACACGAGGAGTCCTGAGTAGCCACAGCGTCCTGGGGTAGCTAGCACAACTTTTATATACCCATTGATGAGTAATTCAGGTGTCCAATCAGAATTTACCACATACTCCTATCTGGAGTCTTAGGATCATCACAGTGTATTATTATTGTAAAACTTAATACCTGTCGCTCTGCCTAAATCATAAAATATTCATCAAGTTTGAATTCCACTCAAAAAAGTAAATGTAGTAAACTAGAAAGAATCTTGAACCTAAAAAGAAGAGTATTTTTACTTATAAAAGATGCAACACAGGACAATTGAATGGACTTTCTAAACTTGAGGCCCTGGTATACTGCAAACGAACCGTCCTGGAGCTCCACCTTCTTTGGTGTGCGGTGTCTTCCCAGTGATTTGTTCCTCATTCAGGGTGTCAGACAGAGAACATCATTCAAAACAACACTAAATACATGAATACACTGGAGAGTGGAGTACAGATGTATCCGCACCTGTACAATCACTTGCAAAGAGATTTTAAGCCGCAGAGGTGCTGTTTGCCAGATGTTTATGAAACTGTTCTTCTCTCAGCCGCCATCATTGTGTTTACGGTAAACGCGAGGAGCGCAACACATTTACAACCCCACCTACTGCAGTGTATAGGAGTGTTGGAAAACAGTACACCGTCACTCAGCCTTTTCAGATATTATTCAGACATGAAACATCCCTTGCACAGAGAAAATGTTTTGCTGAATTTATGTCATGTGTGCAACTTTGTCCATGTGTTTCTTAAGCTGCGCCGAATAAGCGAAACTCTGTAGACACTGATCAGATCTGTACGGTTTCTCTCCAGTGTGAATCCTCTTTTGTGTTTTCAGATGTGTTAACTGATTAAACCTCTTGTCACAGTGTGAACACTTGTAAGGTCTCTCCAGTGTGAATCGTCTGGTGCAGTTTCAATTTTGGAGCTGTAATAAAAGTCTTCTCACACTCAAGCACATATAAACTTGCACATGTAAACTTGAAACTCTTCCCACACTGAGTGCATGTGAATGGTTTCTGTCCAGCGTGGGTCTTCATGTGTTTATTAACGTCTGAGGAGTTGCTGAAACTCATCTCACAAGCTGTGGTCACACTAGAGTTTGAGCATGCGAAATTCTGTTGTACAGCGCTGTGAAAAGGGGCGGGATTAAACAAGATGATTAGACATTAAAAAAGTGAGCGATTGGTCCATATTTTAAGTTTCTGTCCAGAGAGGTCATGTTTTGATTTTCGATTGGTCTCACACAGTGATGCGATTTCGAAGGTCAGAGTTCACCAATCTTGAACTTTGCAACGCAGTGAACTGTGAAACTTGACGCACGAACTTGCGTTTCCGGTCTGAATCATTCGTTTGGGTATGAATGGAGGTCTATGGGGAGAAAAGTCCAGTGTGACCGCGGCTTAAGTGCAAGTGATGGTTTCTCTCCAGTGTGGATCCTCATGTGTTTCTTAAGGGATGATGATCTGCTGAAACTCTTCCCACACTGAGTGCAAGTGAATGGTTTCTCTCCAGTGTGGCTCATCATGTGTAGATTAAGAGATGATAATAGGCTGAAACTCTTGCCACACTGAGTGCATGTGAATGGTTTCTCTCCAGTGTGGATCCTCATGTGTAAATTAAGGGATGATAATTGGCTGAAACTCCTCCCACACTGAAAGCATGTGAATGGTTTCTCTCCAGTGTGGATCCTCATGTGTTGATTAAGGTGTGATGAGCAGTTAAAACTCTTCCCACACTGAGTGCATATGAATGGTTTCTCTCCAGTGTGGATCCTCATGTGTACATTAAGGGATGATGATTGGCTGAAACTCTTCCCACACTGAGTGCATGTGAATGGTTTCTCTCCAGTGTGGATCCTCACGTGTAGTTTAAGGTGTGATGATTGGCTAAAACTGTTCCCACACTGAGTGCATGTGAATGGTTTCCCTCCAGTGTGGATCCTCATGTGAATCTTAAGATCGCGTTTTCTTCCAAAACTCTTTCCACACTGAGTGCAGATGAAATTACTCTTGTCCCTCCTTTTCAAAATACCATCAGTCTGTAAATGAGTTTTTTCCTCAATTTTGACATGATGTTCCTCCTCTTTACTTTCCTCATTCTCTTCAATTAGGTCTGAAATAAATAAATAAAACATTAGTTTTCATTAAGTCGTAAAAACTCTCATCAAAAGCTGAAAGTGAAAAGACACTGGAAACATTTGGCTACACACACTGTAATTTTGATGCACATTAAATGTAAAATAAATCAGATCGTATTTTATTTGGTCCATTAACGTGGACACATTTAAGCAGATTCAATTCAATTCATCATTATTTATCTAGTGCTTTTACAATGTAAAATGTGTCAAAGCCGCTTAACATAGAAGTTATAGTAAATTGAAACTGTGTCAGTCCAGTTTTCAGAGTTTCTTACATAATTGATCATAAAAGTCATTTTGGTCATTTTGATAAGACACAGATTTGAAAGCTGTAAATGGCCTATTTTTATTTGTATATATTCATAATTACAACAAAATGTTTTTCTAAAATTTGTAAAGCAGACAGGGAATACATGTTCATTCTATGCCTGACTGGTAAACACATCAGAAAAAAGTTCTGAGGTAACAGCTGAACAAACAGCTGAATATTTGCCTCGCAGACATGAGACATAACTGTACAGCATGTGTCAAAGCCAGTTCCTGGAGGGCCGGAGCTCTGCACAGTTTAGTTCCAACCCCAATTAAACACACCTGATCAAACTAATTGAGTGCTATAGGCTTGTTTGATACCTACAGATAGGTGTGTTGAAGCAGGGCTGGAACTAAACTCTTCAGGGCTCCGGCCCTCCAGGGATTGACTTTGACACCCCTGCTGTACAGCATCTGCATAAAGGCTGGAATGTGCACCTTTCAGGTTTGCTGTTGGGTCATTTTCATCCATTCTGGGGTGATTTTGAGGCTTAATTTGGCCAAAACCTTCTCTGTGTTTCAGCAAACGGACTGATATTTGGGGACATCTTATTCTGACATATTCTGGGAAAATGCTTTGAAATAAAGAAAAAATAAAAAAACAATACACTCTGGGGAAATTTACTCCCTTTTCGTTATATTCATGGCAGTGTTTTCTATATTGGCCTCTATTATAACAACATTTTTTTGATTGCAAAGCCATGACAGCATATAATCATGCATTTATGATTGTTGGTGTTTTCTGTGACGACAGTCAACATTGTTTAATAGGTCTCCACCCATGGGACTGCAAAAAGGAAATGGGTGAGAGTATAAAGAAAGAGGAGGAGAGTTGAAGAGGGCAGCATTATGTGGTGTGCAGAAGAATGAGAAGTTGACTGAACTGTTGCAGTGCGGGGAAACAAGTAGAGAAACCGGGTCGAGACGAGCAGTGTAAACTTAATGACTGGCTGTGAGAAACAAAAAGAGAAAGTACGTATTGAAGCAACAGAGCAAAGACCGCTGTCTTGTTACTGAAGTGCTCGTGACGTCTGTGAACAGTGCGTCACCAAAGACTTCAGTGCAGTGTGTCCTGAACAAAATCAACTTACCGATTTATCTCGCTGGCATGGAGTCAGCTGCCGAAAGCCTTCATCCCGCAGTGGACAGTGTCGGAGTTTCCTGTTAGGCACGCATGGCTGCTACTCACCGGCTGGGTTCATCAACGCCCTCAACTTTTACATCCGCACCTCCACATTCGCCATTCCCCTCTCATTTCCCTTGACCCCTCCGCTCCGTGGGTAAGAAGCAAAAGTTTTTGTTTTCTTTGCCCAAATTCTCATTTTATTTATCTTGTTATGTTTTCTCCCCGTACTATTATTATCATTATTATTTTTCCCCGTTTTCAAATCTGACGAATCTGCTGGCCTGAAAATAATTTGCATTTTTTCCTTTCACTTTCACATTTGAGTTATAAGTGCTGAGGGTTTTGTGTTTCATTGTGATTATTGTTATATTGTTTGTTTTGGACTTCCGGTTGGAGCGGCGCCATGTAAAGACGCAAACTGTTGAGGTCCTCACATGCAACTTAAAATGTTGTTTAATATTGCTCTTATCCTAAATACTATAACCTTAAACCTACCTATACTGGAAAATAAGCATTTAAGTGTCGGAGTCTAGCTGTTCTGAGCGTAATTCAACTTGAATCTTGATGAATTAAGGCCGAAGCAACCATAGGGAGGCGGAATCCGCTACTAGCCTCCATGCTAATGCTAACCCCGAAGTGCAAGCTGCATCTAAGAAAGAGACGGCTCTGGCGAGTGATAACAGTGCAGTCCTTCAAGCTATTGATTTACTAAAGGGCGATTTGATTGCTAAAATTGAAGTAAAGGCCGTTGCACAGTCAAATGAACTTTGCAATCAAATTGACCAGCTTTGGACAGAGTTACACAATGCTGTGGAGCACATTAACGCCAGAGTGGAAGCAGCAGAAGAGCGAGTGACTGGTCTGGAGTCTGTGTTGGGTGGATACTCTGACTCTGGAAAAAGAGTTTAGTATCGTGAAAAAAGGAGCTGGCTCTGCTGGGAGACCAAAACGAGGATCTTGAGGAGAGGTCTCGCAGCTCAAATCTCCGCATTACGGGAGTTAAAGAAGGATAGGAGCACGGCAGATGCGTGACGGAATTTGTAGCCAGCCTCCTGAAAGATACCCTGAACCTCGAGAAGACTCCACTTCTGGACCGGGCACACCGCACTCTACGCAGCAAGCCAGTGGACGACAAGGAACTGCCATGCGCCTTCGTGATTAAATGGCACTACTTTTCTGAAAAAGAGGATATATTGGAGAAAGCCATTGAAATGAAGGCAATCACGACAGTACACTGGGCTGTCAAAGACAATACAAATGTTAATTTCACTCTCCGGTTAACTTTTAAATGACCACTATAGCACATGTTCGTTGTTGTTATTTCTAGTTCTCAAGTATATTTTGTCAATTATGGGGTAGCTTTGTAGTAAAACAGCCAGAGCTGTTCAAATTGTTTTGTTTTATACGTGAGGTCCCACATGGTAAGCTAGTTAAGAGTGGGAGTGTTTATAAGTGTATGTGCGATCACCACTTTTTTTCTCTCTCTATTTTTTCTTTCCTCTCTCTCCCCCACACTCCCCTACATACAAAACCCACAGATACCTTATGTATGTTTCTGATAAATGTTTTCGACAGCCCTCCATAAAATGGGTGTAGTATAGACAAATTTTACCAGTTGGAATGTGCAGGGGCTAAATCACCCAGTGAAACTAAACAAAGTGTTCGCATATCTTAAGCTAAAATCTGATATTGTATATTTACAGGAGACTCATCTGTTGAAAAAAGATTATTCTAAACTTAATAGAGGAGGCTATACACAAATATATCATTCTAACTTCAATAGCAAAAGTAGGGGCGTTGCTGTACTCATACATAAGAATGTACAGTTTGTTTTGGAGTCAAATGTGAATCTTATCGTCCGATCAGCTTGCTCTGCTGTGATTATAAGATGCTTGCAATCAGAGTGGAGTCAGTCATGAGAAAGATAATTCACCCAGATCAAACTGGTTTTATTGTTGGGAGACAGTTATCTTACAACCTTCGTTGCTTATTTAATATTATTTATTCACCTAAAAATAATACCAATCCAGAGGTCTTAATTTCTTTAGATGCCCATAAGGCATTTGATAGAATAGAGTATATCTGTTCATTTACAGTGCTTAAAAAATGTGGTTTTGGCCCTGGATTCTGTTCCTGGGTTACAATTTTATATTCCAGGTCCTAAGCATCCATTCAAACAAATAACATAATTTCTAAATGCTTTTCACTCTCTAGGAGAACGAGACAGAGCTGCCCTCTGTCCCCTCTGCTCTTTGACATTGCTGTCGAACCTCTTGCAACCATATTAAGGAACTCAGATGACTTGCAAGGAATTTTCAGAGAGGGAGAGGGACAAGAACATAAGCTCCTGCTATATGCGGATGATCTTCTTCTTTTTCTGTCAAATCCAGATACATGTATTTCAAAAGCTCTTACAATAATTTCAGAATTTGGAAATGTTTCTGGATACAAAGTCAATCTAGCAAAGAGTCTCCTTTTCCCTATCAATGATAGAGCACAGCAAATGTCCTTCCAATCCTTTCCATTTTCAGTAAGTCCTGATTAATTTGTATATCTGGGTGTGTGTGACACGCAAATATAAGGATTTGATCAATAATAATTTGAAAGTGACATTAGACAAAGCCAAACAAGACATGGTGGTCAACCCTTCCTTTATCTTTGGCTGGGAAGATCAATTCTATTAAAATACTACCAAGATTTCTGTTTCTATTTCAAACCGTGCCTGTTTTTAATCCCAAGTCATTTTTTAAGGAGTTGAATAATTGTATTTCTACATTTCTCTGGGATAAGAAAATTCCTTGCATAAGAAAGGAATTCTTGGAAAGAAAGAAGGAAGAGGGTGGATTGGCAATGCCAAATTTTCTTATATAATTATTGGGCGGCCAATTTACACAAACTGATATTCTGGTTTTCCAACATCTGTAATGATGAGACCCCACTTTGGTTACTAATGGAACAGCACACATCTAATCCAGTGTCTTTGCGCTCACTACTTTGTGCTTCGATTCCAGTGAGTAAACAATGTTCTACGAATAACCCAGTTATTAATGGATTACTCAGAATATGGTCACAATTCAGACTTCACTTTAATAATAAACAAGCATTGCCTTCTGCTCCCATTTTGTTAAATCCGTTATTCCCTCCCTCTCTTATAGATTCATAATTCCAATTATGGTCTAGGAAGGGAGTTAACTGTGTTAAGGACCTCTTTAAAAATGGCATATTTATCTCATTTCAACAGTTAAGAACAGACTTTGAGATTCCCCAGTCTAATTTTTTTAGGTACCTTCAGGTCTGTAGTTTAGTTAAAAAATACTTCTCTACTTCACTGAACCAACCAGAAGCATGCTGGATTCCTCTTGCCCCAGATGTGGTTTGGAGCCAGCAGATCTGAGTCTTATGTTCTGGGGATGCCCTAGATTACAAACATTTTGGACCTATATTTTTAGATCAATTTAATTTATATGTAATAAAGATATGGATCCTAATCCTTTGACTTCAATTTTTGGTACAGTGCCAGAAGAAATGTACCTGTCAGCTAATCACGTAGAAATCATTACCTTTTCTTCTTTATTGGCCTGACGGCTGATTATTCTCAGGTGGAAAAAACAAACCCGCCATCCCACAAACATTGGATATTAGAAGTGTTATCACATCTTAAACTCGAGCACCTTAAGTACACCATCCGAAGATCTACAAAAAAAGTTTAATGAGGTTTGGCAGCCTTTCCTATCCTACAATCAATGCTCAGGGGTTATTATATCCTAAGTGAGAGTTTATCCATAATTTCCTAATTTGTTTTTTAATTATCTATCTATCTATCTATCTATCTATCTATCTATCTATCTATCTATCTATCTATCTATCTATCTATCTATCTATATTTATTTATTTTAATTTTTCTCTTTCTCCCCCTTTCTTTATGGAGTGTATGTCTGTAGCTATGTACCATGTTAATTTGTTGTTCAATATGTGTGTTGTGGAAAAATCAATACAAATATTTGAATAATAAGAATGTAAGCAGTACTAAAAAATAGTTTTTAGAACGTGTAATAATGCCATTAATCTAGTTAAAGTACATGTCCCTGTCGAAGGTCTGTGAATTTAAGCTAATTATTCATTAAAGAAGGACAAGCCATTCTAGTACGTGACTTTGTTCTTTGTGTGACTGAAATGTAGGCAATAGCTATGTTTCCATCCAAAAATGCGAATTAAATTTATGTGCAAAACTGGAATATCGTATAAAAGACGTGCTAATAAAGCAGCGTTTCCATCCAATGAATCAAAGAGAACAAAATCGTCACTTCCTGATTAACTGGCACCAAATATGAACAGTAAAAACAGAATTTACTGCGGTAGAAGAAGCTACATGAATCTTTTCTTTATTTATTAAATGACTTTCACCTCAGAGGACAATGTTGACACACAATGAACACGTGGTTGCGTTTGAAGCCATGAGACGCGGAGAACAGACGCTCTTGACACGCTCCAGACGCTCTGGAGGTCATTAATAATATAATAACATTAATACTAAAACGGTTAGGCATTTTAGAATGACCAAAACAACATTTCAGATGTTTTACAGTGTACTCAGCCTGCTGGTTTGTCCATTCATACACATTTCATCATCATATGATCTCTTATAACAAACCTTTTTTAATGCATGTACTGGAATTTGTTCAGTAAAAGTGCTTGTGTAGTTTTCGTAAGTTTATCTTTTCTTATCGAATAAAAAGTTTATCCTACTCAGTTATGCACATGTTTTTTATGTCTATATTTCAAAAGTTATGTGCATCATGACGTTTACATCAACTGATTATTTATGCTCATAGCCTATCCAAACTGCACATAAAAATAGATGGCTGGAAACGTAAGGAATACTGCTTCATCTTTAAAAAAGTGGAGGAGACCGACAGAAACTCAGAGTTTAGAGAATAAGACCTGCTCCTGACCAGGTTAGGTTCACAGAGTAAGTTACCACAGTAACTGACTGAGTTAAAGTTACCTCTTTTTCAGAAACAGGCTTGACTTACCCTGCTTTCTCCAGTTTGACAAACCTGCCATTTTGAAACAGAAAACCCAGAGTTTCTCTCATTTCAGGGTTAAGAGTTTTCACTTAACCTTCTTTCTGAAACAGGGCCCTGATCTCATATGCCAGGGGTTGGAAACCTTTTTTCAGCAAAGAGCCATTTCTGGGTTTTTTTTTGGCAAATGCATTTTTTAAAGAGCCACGTGACTTTATTTATATTTATATATATATATATATATATATATATATATATATATATATATATATATATATATATATATATATATATATATATATATATATATATTTGTTGGTAGCATAATCTGATGGGTAGTATAAAATGTAAGGACACCGGAACCTGACCTTCCTCAGCGGTTATAGCGAAAAAAGCATGAAACGTCACTATTTCGTTTACTAACACCACTGACACTGAGTTCACTTCACTATTATGTGCCAAGCAAAAATGACTCACTCAGTCTAACCCTCAAGATGAGCCCAGTTACCTCATCCGTCATGTTTTCTGGCTGACATGAGATCGTTTTGCTGCTGTCTCCTGATCCATTCGCGCAGTTTCATGGTCTGTTTATCAGGCTCATTATCAGATTTACTCGTGGTTTAAAAAATATAAATACAGCTCTGGCATTTTGAAAACACAGGTGTTATTTAGTAGGCCACTGTGCCATTATTTATTTTCGCTGCTTACTGCACGCGAAACAACAATCACCAACCAACGAGAATGATTGTAAACATAAGAAAGCTGATTGGTCAGCACACACACTCGACACAGCTTTGCTCGCTGTTTTTCACTCGGACTCATGGGAAGTTCGGATCATTTTACTCAACCGGACCTTTGAGTCTCGTTCATCGAGATGAACAAATCTTTTTTCGAGTCAAATAAAAGATTCGTTCAAAATAAACGAATCGTTCAAGACTGGTCCGTGTACCCGCGTGACAAACTGAGGCATTGGGTGTCACACACACACACACACACACACACGTATTCAGCACGCACAAGTTAATGCCGGATCAATTAAAATAAATCACGAATATCTGACATTTCTCGCAACAAGATCCAAATTAAGGCTCAAATTAAGCACCGCCGCGAACTGTTCATTTGCTGTACTTAGCATACACGATTTATTCGCCGTTTGTGAAAGGTTTCCTTTGCCTTGCGAGCTCCAATGATCTCGCAGCACTCGAATTTGAATTTACGTGCGCGCTCGTGCGGTTACCATAGAAACGTAAGTTGGTTTATTCACTGCGCCGCACAAACGCGTATGTCGAAACGTCGAGTTTTTATTCTTTTTCATACAAAATAAAATTACAATAACAAGGGAATTGTAAATGTATTTTCTATAGGAAACTGATTTCTAGTGATGATTATCATTTTTTAAACCGTAGAATTTTATTGAAGGGAGACAGCTGGAGAGCCACCTAATTTTGGTCAAAGAGCCACAGGTGGCTCGCGAGCCATAGGTTCCCGACCACTGTCATATGCTATTGTTTTAGAACTTCAGTTGCCGATTGGAGAAATGACCAGGAATAATAAACGGCTACTTGCTCTACAAACAAGTGTGTTCATGTCTATACATACAAGGAAAAATAATAAAATTAGAAAATATGACTTCGCAAAAGGCGACACGGTGGCGCAGTAGGTAGTTTGCATGTTCTCCCTGTGTTCGCGTGGGTTTCCTTCGGGTGCTCCGGTTTCCCCAACAAGTCCAAAGACATGCGGTACAGGTGAATTGTTTAAAGCTAAATTGTCCATAGTGTATGAGTGTGTATGGATGTTTCCCATAGATGGGTTGCAGCTGGAAAGGCATCCGCTGCATAAAACATATGCTGAATAAGTTGGCGGGTTATTCCGCTGTGGTGAACCTGAATTAATAAGGGGAGCTAAGCCGAAAAGAAAATGAATGAATGACTTTGCAACATCAAGCAGCATTAGGCATGGGCCAGTATAAGATTCTGACGGAATGATAACCTTGAACAAAAAAAAAAACACGGTTTCACGGTACTGTGATTACTGCTCTAAAATATATTCTTTTTAAATGTCTGGGTAAAAAACAAAACTTTTTCCCCTTTGAACACAATATATTTTCTTTTGAGAAACTTTTAAAATATTTTGGAGCAGTAAACATGTCAGGCTGAATAATTCAAATGAATCCTTGACTTCTGCTGTCTTCATTAGGTTCATAAACACAGATTTCTTTACGATTTAAAACAGCATCTTTGGGTATCTTTTCTGCTGGAGACACTGTTGTCCTAAAAAACTCAAAACAAAACTTAAAAAAACAACAACTTACATGTACCGTAGGAACGATATAGCAGAAAATATTGGCAGTTTTAAAACCTTGACTTTTTTCAAACTGCGGTATACTTTGAAAGCGGTTATCATCCCATGCCTAAGCAGCATAACACTGTTTTTAGGATCTAAAAATTCATTCTTTATAAAAGTCTCAAGCAAAAAGATTCCAATGGCGCCGCCTGCTGGTACGTGAAGAATATGGTCAATATTCAGAGAATTTCTGATGAACTTTACACTCAAATGTTTGCATATCATCAGCATGCTGTAATCCATTTCTTAAGCAGCAAAAGTCATTTTTAGACTAGTTTGTTGGCCAGTTGTAGTCACTGCAATGCTAAACGTTATTGTTCCACTATAATTGGTTTGTTTTGTCTCAAATCATCCCAAAGCAACATCCTGCAGTTTAGAATACTGTACAATGTTTTATAATAATTAATTATTTTAGTGTCCATTTCATTCAGCATGTTTAAAATTGGGGGCATCCATGGTTTTTGACATACTTTAAACCAGCGTTTCTGCAGGTTTCACCAAGTTACATGTAAGACTTTTTAAGACCATTATGAATGAAATTTTAGACTCATAAAGTTAAGGAATTTTTCAAAGGGCCCAGATGAAAAAGATTTTTATTTGTCCAATCAAAAAATATTTTAATTTAATACATTTAATAATACAATAATAAATGAATAATAATAAATTACAATATTTTAGATATTTCTTAGCAAAAAAAATTAAATATCGTGTAAAAACAAGCAAGCTTTACTTGTATCCACACATTTTTTTCCAACATAAACTTTCTTTAAAATACAAAATGAATGAACAAATGTTTTAAAAGTTTCAAAAACTATAACAAACTAAATCTATGCACAATAATCTGTCCAGGTCGATGTCCTCAGCAGTAAATACATGGAGCACGTTTAAACAAATCTTATTGGAAGGAAAATAATTAAACCTTTATAAAAGAATAAAGTTAAAATGACCTTTTCGAATGAAAAGTTGAAAGTTTTATTGAGATGATTGTTGGTGATTGTATGGGTTTTGGCCAGATTGGTTAGCAAAACATGAACAAAGGAAATGAAGACTTGTTTAAAAAAGATTTAAGACCTACAACACAATATTTCAGTAAATTTAATTTACCTTAAGAAGGTAGAAAAAATGGGAGACTAATAATGCATAAAATAATGACAAAAGACATGAGAACAAGTAACAAGAAACTTATTCCTGTCTTTCAATGAGTGCTTATGTGCATTTAGGAAAACTAGGCAGCACACTCAGGGCTGAAAGATGGATTTAATTTAGTATACTTATTATTAAAATATATCTGAATGAGGATCAAATGACTGAGTTGGTCTTTGAGAATGAAAATTAACCTGTTTGTTCCTGCAGATCTTCCTGTTTGACTCTGAATGTTTCTTCAATCTTCACATCTTCACTCTCCTCTTTAATAAACGCCATCTTTATAACAGTGTAGAGATCAGTCGCTTCAGCAGGAGTTTTTCTCTGTGTTTGGACACAGAAATGTTCAGTTTAAAATAAATAAAACAATGAACAGAAACAAAATAACTTCTCTTCAACACTTGCTTCAACAGTTTCTTCATATGAGAGTAATTAACAAGAAATCAGGTAAAAGAGTAAGTCTGAGCAAGAAACAATAGCCACAAATGAGCTGATTAAAACTAGTAACGTTACTCCATTTCTTATATATAGTGATGAATACTTAGAATGGAATGGCATTATGCTATTTAATAAATTAAACCTTCATTAAAACACTTATTTCACACATTTATGTTACTTTATTTAAACAATAGCCCTCATTACTATGAGTAAAATAGTACTACGTTGTATAAAGGGTTAAAATAATATTGTCAACAGCAGGTACATTTGGCATCGGATGAAAAACCTGAAACTTTAATCAATCGCTTTCTTCTTCTTTTCTTTGTTGTTTTATGGCGGTCAGCAACCAACGTTTAGGTGCATTACCGCCTACTATACTGGAGTGTGAGCCTGTGTTAAATACCTCCCAAAGAATAAAGGAGAAAAAAAAACACCTATTAACATATAAAACGAAAACTTTAATCTTTTAAATTCTATTAATTAATCCTGTTGTTTTTAGGTAGTTTACTAAACTTTCATTGTTATATCCCCCAAGTATGGATTTTATGCTGATTTTAAAAGGGTTTTGTTTTATAATTTCTCTCTTTAATATTTCTCTTTCTATTATGATTTTTTTGCAGTGACATAAAACGTGTTCAACTGACTTCTCCTGACAATGATCACATAATCCAGTTGAATGTTTCCCTATTAAATGTAATGTTTTATTTAAACGTGTGTCCCATTCTCAACCGTGTTATTTTGCCTTCTGTTTTATTATTTCCTTTACCTATCCTCCAATTTCCTACTTTCTCCTGTATTCTATAGTAATGTCTACCAGTTATATCCCTATCCCAATTATATTGCCATTGTTTTATTATGTCCTTCTTAACTATACTTTTTGCTTATGATTTGCTGAATGGGATATTCATAATTTCGTCTAGCTTGAATGCTTCTTTAGCTAAAACATCTGCAGCTTCGTTTCCTTTAATTCCTATGTGTGCTGGAATCCACATGAATACTATTATAACATTTGCTCTCTGTAGTCTAAATAAAATTTCATATATTTCGTAAATGCAGTCCTGTATGTTCTTTGATGCTATTGACTTGATTGAACTCAATGCTGAACTGGAGTCTGAACATATAACTACTTTCTTTATACCACTTTCCTCTGTCCAGTACAGACCAGCAGTTATAGCCATCAGCTCTACTGTATATATTGCTAGGTGATCTGTTGTTCTTTTCTTAATTGAAATGCTTAATTTTGGTACAAAAACACTGAACCCTGTTCTGCCTGAATCCAAACTCATAGACCCATCTGTATACACTTCAGTATGTTCTTTATATATTGTCATAATTCTATCTTCAATTACTCCTGACATATTAGCTATATTTTTATAGTCCTGACTATTGTCCAGTAAATCCAAATCAACTAATCCTAAAGGATATAACCATGGTGGTGTTGTTGCTATTGGTACTGTTTTGTTAAAACCCTTTTCAATCAATTCTATCTCTTTAGCTACTTCCACACTTTCTCTTCCAAAAAAAGAAGGTTTTGTTTTTCCCATATTCCCAACTTGGAATAAGAACACTTTTTGCTGGATTTCTATTGACTTCCTGACCTTGTAGATTTATCCAATAATTCCTCATGATTTGCTTCCTTCTTAGCTTCAAAGGTATTTCTCCCATTTCTACATAAAGTGCTGAAATTGGAGTAGTTTTATAGGCTTCACAACATACTCTTAATGCCTGGGCTTGAATAACTTCTATTTTTTGCAGACTTGACTTAGAAGTTCTTCCATATATATGAAACACCCATAATCTAAAACTGATCGAACCAATGCTACATAAATGTTTCTTAGCCCATTTCTACTAGCTCCCCATTCAGTTCCAGACAGACATCTCATTATATTTAATACTGTTTTGCATTTATTAACTAGCTGATTGATATGATCATTCCAAGTTAATCTTGTATCAAGCCACATCCCCAAAAATTTAAATGACTTTACCTGCTCCAGCTTCTGTCCATACATTTTAATTCCTATATCACTGATTTTTTTTCTAGTAAACAATACAGTTTTTGTCTTTTCAACTGATAACTTGAAACCCCATGAATATGACCATTCCTACCAAATGTACAGCTTCTTGTATCCTTTGCTTAACATGTTTAACATTCTTTCCTCTCTTCCATAGAGCTCCGTCATCTGCAAATAGTGACCGTCCGATATCACTTTGAATATGAGAATAAATGTCATTTATTATTATTATAAAGAGAATTGGGCTTATTACGCTCCCTTGTGGGGTTCCGTTCTCTACCTACCACATAACTTTCTGATAATGCTGAACCTACTCTAACTTGAATAACTGTTCTAAATAAAAAGTCTTTTACCCAGTTAAATATCCTTTGTTGGAATAATATTTAATAATTCCATGCGTGTTCAATAAAAAAGTTCAGAAGAGGTTTTTCTTCAATGTCAAAAATCGTAACAATTTATTGGATACAAATGAATAATTCGATTCACAGAATTCTGTTTTCCTCAATGCAATGCAAAGGTTACATTAAGGAGGTGCGCAACCCTTTTCATTTCCTGACTTCAACTTAAATAGGCAGCTGATATTAACAGGTGGAGTTTAGTGGAATTCGTCACTTGTCAATCATTCTCCAGTCTTCTATTGGCCGCACCCCAGACATAAGTCCTCTTTTTCTATGAATTCTCGGCACAACATTAAAAGCATAAGACTTTCTGTGTTCAGTTTTAACACCTTTCTTCAGACAGGAAGTTTCTGCAGAGCTGAATTTAATTTTGGACCAGCATGTATCTACTTCTGCAAAAATGCTAATTATTATGCACAGCATCGCACACACAACAGTAGAAGTTCAGTTAATATATGACCCTTAAATGACCAATACAAATAATTGTTTGATGAAAAGAAAAAGAGATAAAAATAATAAATAAATATTCCTTTTTCCTAACACCTTCCTGAAATTCCTAATTTATTTAATTGAATCAATACTCCTTCTTTCTATACCATATTGTATGCTTTCTCTATATCAATAAATACTGCCAATACTCCTCCTTGTTAACCTGAGCCTTTCTAATTTCTGTTTCTAAATAAACTATAGGATCCATAGTACTTCTTCCTCTTCTGAATCCACTTTGATACATTGATATAATACCTCTACTTTCTACATAATAAATTAGTCTTTCTGTTATCATTCTTTCCATAACTTTCCCAATGTGAGAAGTAAGTGCTATTGGTCTATAGTTACATGGATTTGTAGCATCCTTTCCTGGTTTAATCAATCGCTTTATATTCATGTAAAAGCTTTAAAACAAACCTTTCTCCAGTTGAATCACATCGCAGGAGCGGCGCATCCGTATGACGTCACACGTCACGCCAAAATAAAAGTCTTTTTGTTTAGCTTTTTTTGCCCCTTACTGTTGCAGTCATGAATTATTGATACATTTCTCCCTCGTTTTCCACTTTCATACATACACAGACACACAGATATTCAGCATTTGGAGTTGATCAAAACCTTTACTCTAGACAATTTTGAAAAACTTTTTTTAATCCACTAAGACTAAGTGTTTAAAGCAGAAAATTCCAACATTAAAAAAGTGCCTTTGATGTCCCACAAGATTGAATCAGTCCTATATGGGCATAATGCACAATAATGAAATTCTGATGTTTTGATATAACTGATTAAACCTTTACACACATGCAGGTAGAATTATAAGTGTTTTGAAATATGTTTTGATCTATTTTTGCCATTTTCTTTTATTGAATAGATGTGATTTTGCCATGTCCCACACACTGCTCAGACAACTTCAGTGAGTCAAAAAAGTAGGTAAATTAGATCAAATTAAAAATATTTTTAAATATTCTCATTGTCTTTAACAAGTTATTTGCCAAAAAAAAATAATTACTTTTTGTTTTCATATACTATCCTTGTGCACCACTGACAGGTCAAATCTGCTCTCTCTCTCTCTCTCTCTCTCTCTCTCTCTCTCTCTGCTGTAGTGTTGGGGCTGCTGAGAGATTGAGATGCAGCAGCCAAAGTTTGCGCACAAAGTAATGCAAAAACAAAAAACAATTAATATCGAAAGAATAACTAAAATATTTCGTCAGACTTTCAAACAATATTAACTGGCCCTTATTGGTTAATTAAGAAATCACACAAGATATTTTGCTGAGGTTATCAATAATTTGTTTATTTTCATAAAAGCTGAACATGACTTTGGAAAACAAGAAGACAGGGTGGACATTGGCATGACAGGTGGACAAAGGCTTTATTAGTGAACTAAATATGGAGGAACATTTGAAAAACAGCAGATACAACAAGAAATATTAAAGGGTTTATATAAAAGGGATCTAAAAGTTTTCAAGAATTCAACTTCTGTTTTCCCTAATACTGCAAACCACTGAGCCACCATGCCGCCTCTTCTTTTATTAATTAGGTTTTATCAATATGCAAATTAATGGAAAATAGACTATTATTGTCTTTCAAATTAAACTAAATTTGCTAATGAATGAAAATCTTTATATTGTTTATTGTATTGGAGGAGTGAAGGGAATGTTGAAAGCAACTCAAGTTAAACACCTTAATAATACTGTTGTTTTTTTTCAGAATAAGGTAAATAATTAATTACAGATGTTCACATAAATGTAGAAATACTTCTTGTTGTAGTTTTATTTCAAACAGTCAATGAGCTCCATTATATGGACTTTAAAAGGATATCCTTTATATAGACTTGAGACTATTGCCAAAAGATTTGTATTGTTCACTCATGTATCACATCTACTAATGTAGTATGTGTGTGTATAAGTGTTGTAACATAAAAACATTCACCAATTAACAATAAAATATTAAATAAATAAATAAAGAGTCAATAACAATGCATATTGTCCACCCATGTCAATGACATGTACCTGCAGCTTGGTGAAGTGTTTCCCTATTTAAGCTCTTTGTACACAGTTTTAAAGCTTTATTTTTCATTTCTGATTTTTCAGTATTTCACTATAACAGGGTGGACGTGTTTGACAACATTCAGTTTCAAACACAACATGAGGAAAAAAAGGAAACATAAATGTAGATAGTTACTGTGTGCACATCAGATGTTTTAACTTCCTCTGAAGAAAAGCAAAATGGGCACGGGGATGCCAATGACTACATCAGAATACATCTTTCTTAAAGGGGCATTTACCTCATCATGGCAGGGTGGACAGCAATTTCAAGGACACGTGCAAAATGATAAATAATATTATTAAAACAAAATAAAAGTTATTAAAATGACTTATTTTGTCAAATAACTTGTTAAAGACAATAAGAATATTTAAAAGTCTTTTTAATTTGATCTAATTTATCTACTTTTTAGACTCACTGAAGTTGTCTGAGCAGTGTGTGGGACATGGCAAAATCACATCCATTCAATGAAAGAAAATGGCAAAAATTGACAAAAACATATTTCAAAACACTTATATTTCTACCTGCATGTGTGTAAAGGTTTAACCAACTATATTAAAAGATCAGAGTTTGATTATTGTGCATTATGTCCATATAGGACTGATTCAATCTTGTGGGACATCAAAGACACTTTATAGTGATAATGACCCAGCTAGTGAAACTGAAACATGTAGTAGTAATGGGTACTTTTCACTTAAGGGGCACCTATTTTACCCCCTTTTTAAGATTTAAGAGTATTTTGTGACTCCAGGATGTGTCTGTAAAGTTTCAGCTCAAAACACCAATCAGATTATTTGTTATACCTTTTATAATGTTGGGATTTTCTGCTTTAAACACTTAGTCTTAATGGATTAAAATGTCTTTCAAATTTGTCGTAAAAATGTTTAGAGTAAAGATTTTGATCAACTCCAAATGCTGAATATATGTGTGTCTGTGTAGGTGAGAAAGTGGAAAACAAGGGAGAAATGTATCAATAATTCATGACTGCAACAGTAAGGGGCAAAAACGCTAAAAAAAAAAGACTTTTATTTTGGCGTGGGGTGTGACGTCATAAGGGTGCGCCGCTCCTGCGCTGTGATTCCACCGGAGAAAGGTTTGTTTTAAAGCTTTTACATGAATATAAAGCGATTGATTAAAATTTCAGGTTTTTATCAGAGTAATGAGGACTATTGTTTGAATAAAGTAACAGAAATGAGTGTAATAAGTGTTTTAATGAAGGTTTAGTTTATTAAATAGCATAATGTCATTCCATTCTAAGTATACATCACTATATAATAGAGGTAAAGTTGGTTTTATATTCGCACATTCGTTCATTTAGCAGTCTCTGTATTGTTTACCATGTTACTTTGAATATTCGATTGGAATTAGCATGCAAGTATGACTTCAAAACAACAGTAATACTATTTAATTCACTGTGAACAATGTACTTTGATAGTCATTTGCTGCTAATATGATTTCCCTATTTAGAATTTGAAAAGAATACTTTTCTGAAATTATATTATTAAGGAGAATGTCTGAATATCTGAATATAAAACCAACTTTACCTCTATCACTATATATAAGAAATAAAGTACTAGTTTTAATCAGCTCATTTGTGGCTATTGTTTCTTGCTCAGACTTACTCTTTTACCTGATTTCTTTTTGTTAATGACTCTCATATAAAGAAACTGTTGAAGCAAGTGTTGAAGAGAAGTTATTTTGTTTCCGTTCATTGTTTTATTTATTTAAACAGGACATTTTTATTGTTTTGTTCATTTTAAACAGGATAAAGTGTCCAAACACAGGGAAAAACTCCTGCTGAAGCGACTGATCTCCACACTGTTATAAAGATGGCGTTTATTAAAGAGGAGAGTGAAGATGTGAAGATTGAAGAAACATTCAGAGTCAAACAGGAAGATCTGCAGGAACAAACAGGTTAATTTTCATTCTCAAAGACCAACTCATTCAGATATATTTTAATAATAAGAATACTAAATTAAATCCATCTTGCAGCCCTGAGTGTGCTGCCTAGTTCTCCTAAATGCACATAAGCACTCATTTACCTTCAGCTTAGTACCTTTATTCATCAGGGGTCACCACAGCGGAATGAACCACCAACTTATCCAGCATGTTTTAAACAGCGGATGCCCTTCCAGCTGCAACCCAGTACTGGGAAACATTTGCATAAGTTATATACAATAATGCAAACTCACTAATATTAGCGTTAATTATGTGTACTTGCTATGAACATGCAGAATTTGTCTCAATTGGGTCTTCCAAGCAAGTTACAAATGTTGAGTGGAAGATGCACATGAAAGAAGTCAACACGAGTAATCTAGAGCGAGTGCATTTGATTATTTGCATTTAAAGCCACAGGCACAAAAAGAGCTTGGTTTTCCTCTGACCCCCAAAATTAAATATTCTGCAAGGTATATGATCTGATTTTGAGCCCTAACCTCTTACATCTAAATGTAAAAATGACATGTACATTTTTAAAATCATGAAAAAAAAAATGTCCATAATAGGCACCCTTTAAAGCAATGGTCTCAAACTCAATACCTGGAGGGTCGCAGTTCTGCATAGTTTAGCTTCAACCACCTCCAACTCACCCCTGCTTAATAGTCTCTAGTAGTCTAGACCTTGATTAGTCAGATCACCTGTGTTTGATTAGGCTTGGAGCTAAACTGTGCAGAGCTGCAGTCCTCCAGGAATCCAGTTTGAGACCTGTGGTTTAAAGGGATAGTTCACCCAGAAATGAAAAATGCCTTACCATTTACTCTCCCTCATGTGGTTTTAAACCTTTGAGTTTCTTGATTCTGTTGAACACAGAAGATATTGTGAAAAAACACTGGCTTACTTTGTGTTCTAGAAGAAAGGAAATGTTTAAAACCACATGACGGAGAGTAAATGGTAAGGTCATTTTAAAATGTGGGTTAAATATCCATTTCATGCTTGTCACTTTCTGCCTTCATACTAAAGTTCACTTTTTTTTTAAGACCTGATGGTGCTGAAAGAAGAGACTCATCAATGGAATGAAATGGAAGAGAAACACCAAGACATAACGACTGATGAAAAACCCACACTGACTAAAAAGACTTCATCACGCGGAAGACCTCGGAAATCCAAATCTAGGAGTAATTTCACTTGTCATCAGTGTGGAAACCATTTCAGTCAAAAATACAGCCTTGAAGTCCACATGAGATTTCACACTGGAGAGAAGCCTTTCAGCTGTAAAGTGTGTGGGAAGAGTTTCAGTCAAAAGCCAAACTTTAATGTTCACATGAAAGTTCACACAGGGGAGAAATCTTACACCTGCGAACAGTGTGGAAAGAGTTTTGCTAAAATCTATCACTTTAAAGTCCACATGAGAATTCACACTGGAGAGAGGCCGTACACATGCCAACAGTGTGGAAAAAGCTTTTATCATGCAGGAAACTTTGCCGTGCACATGAGAATTCACACTGGGGAGGAGCCTTACTCTTGCCCTCAGTGTGGAAAGAGTTTTAAGAAAAATAGCAACCTTGAAGTCCACATGAGAACTCACAAAGGAGAGAGAAGGTTTACCTGCACACAGTGTGGGAAAAGTTTTGCTCAAAAACAACACCTTGACATCCACATGAGGATTCACACTGGAGAGAAACCTTACACGTGCACAGAGTGTGGTAAAAGTTTTGCACGTAAAAGCACACTCAATTACCACATGAGAACTCACACTGGAGAGAAGCCGTTTCCATGTGCTCAGTGTGGAAAGAGCTTCACAACCAAAGCTAGTCTCATGAACCACATGAATGGTCACACTGGAACCATAGTGTTTACATGTGATCAGTATGGAAAGAGTTTCACACGCAAAGATTGCATCAAGCGACACATCAAGATTCACACAGGAGAGGGTCGTTTTAGATGCAGTGAGTGTGGAAAGGGCTTTAAATGTAAAATAAGCCTCAGCTCTCACCTGAAGCTTCACAATGGAGAGCAGAGTTTTAAAAAATGAGTCCTTGTCCACACAAACATGGGTATATTCAAAATGGCAGCTTGTTCATGTAGTTTGGCTGTTCATTCATGTGAAGTTTATTTATAAATTAATTTCGAGAGGATCACATGCTTATGGTTGTCCACTGCTGTTCCTGCATTAGCTAACACATGATTCACCAACCAGATGGTGAAGCTTCCTAACTCCTATAAATAACCAGAGTTTCTTACCTCAGTTATCTTTGTCTTGAAGAATCCCCCTCCCACCCCTACTCCCCCTCCTTTCTAGATTGGGTGACACAACGGCCTAGTGATTAGCATTGTTTAGCCATTTGTTTATCTGTCATTAGCCAGAAACAAGTCAGGGGAGTTCATCGAGATCTACCTGAGCTCAAACTCCCCTCTCACCCTGCTAACGGAAGGAAGAAACATACTTCATTATCAATCATCAGCTAAGTGTGAACTCTTAAAATACATATCAAGTTACTGTAAATGAAACCCTTTGAACACCTGAAGATTTAAACTTAACAACTGAAGAGGGGTGAAGATTTTCAGTAATTGTTTTGTAGTGTAGATCAGGGGTCACAGCCCAGTATCAGGTTGTGAGAGTTGCTATCAGGCTGCAAGAACACAAATATAACTCTATATGAGTTTCAACTTTATCATGAACTGATAACCATATTTGGGCACATTGCACACTTCAATCAAATGGTCGGCTCTGAAAAGAGGTTTAGAAAGATTAGGGAGGAGAGAATGTTTGGGGAGATGCAGGGAACACTGTCCTACACCCTTAGATTGTGTTTTTGATCATTCACATTGTTTAATTGTCACTCGTGTAAGCAAACACAGATTTGCCTCCAATTTTGGGCTTTTGTCTGCAATTTCACAAAACTTGTTGGCAAATAAATGTCAGGGCTAAACTCGTGCAGATTAAACTTGGGATAAAGCAATGAGAGTGATGCAGACTCCCTAAAGCCCTGTTCAGACTACACAGTGTCATTTTTCAGTTACGACAGTCACTGTGTTAGATTATGATTTTTTGGACTAATTAAAGTCTTGATGTGTTGTGGGTAACAAATGAAGAGTTTGGTTTCAAAACACTACATGTTTAATTTGAATAATTTGACAAAAAACATGTTTTCTTTATCATAACAGTGAAAAATCTGTAGCCAATTGGTTACCTTGAAAGATACATGATCTCCTTCACACAAATAAATTAGTGTATGGGAAAACCAGTTTTTAAGGCAAATAAATTATTCTATATAAAAACGAGCAGCAGCTTTTAGTTTCAAAATGGCAACAATGAAATAACAGTTGACAGCAGCACAGTAATGTACACAGCTCATATAGGATGAGGTATTCTGAACAAGTGAGTCTTCAGTTTATATACTTTTATGTCTAATTTTATTGTATTTGGAAATGTCTCCCTTTGTTCTTTTCATAGATGCTGCATTGTATTACATACAGCACAGAGGCGCTAAAGGAAATTCAGCCAAAAGTCCTGTCTGGAGCTACCCTAAATAGTGGGTTGATGCTCATTTCCCAAAAGTCTGAATTAGGATAGAGAAGATATGTTGACAGTATGTTGTCTCTGTACTGTTTGAGATGATCACATCTTACCAATTGTAGAATAGGGATGGGTGAGGCACACTGAGAAACATCTCAGACAATGGGGTGTCAACCTAACACACAGATCACATCTGCGACATGAGCCAATGAGAAACTTCATTTACATTTAAAGGCAGTAAACTAAACCTTTATGAACGTGAATGTTTGAGTTTAATAATGTTCAGGGTTCATTTTGACTCCACTGAACCCAGGATACTACTGTGTACTTTGAGACTGCTATATACACTCACCAGTCACTTTATTAGGTACACCTGTTTAACTGCTTGTTAATGCAAACTTCTAATCAGCCAATCACATGGCAGCAACTTAATGCATTTAGACATGTAGACATGGTCGAGATGATCTGCTGCAGTTCAAACTGAGCATCAGAATGAGGAAGAAAGGTGATTTGAATGACTTTGAACGTGGCATGGTTGTTGGTGCCAAACTGGCTGGTCTGAGTATTTTAGAAACTGCTAATCTACTGCTGGTTTACAGAGAAAAAGAGAAAATATCCAGTGAGTGAAAGTTCTGTGGGCGCAAGTGCCTTGTTGATGTCAGAGGAGAATGGCCAGACTGGTTCCAGCTGATAGAAAGGCAACAGTAACTCAAATAACCACTCATTACAACCGAGGTATGCAGAAGAGCATCTTTAAATGCACAACATGTAAAACCTTGCGGCGGATGGTTTACAGCAGCAGAAGACCCCACAGTTTGTCACTCCTGTCAGCTAAGAACAGGAGACTGAGGCTACAATTCGCACATGCTCACCATAATTGGACAATAGAAGATTGGAAAAACGGTGCCTGGTCTGATGAGTCTCCATTTCTGCTGTGACATTTGGATGGTAGGGTCAGAATTTGGCGTCAACAACATGAAAGCATGGATCCATCCTGCCTTGTATCAACAGTTCAGGCTGCTGCTGCTGGTGTAATGGTGTGGGGGATATTTTCTTTGCACACTATGAGCCCATTAGTAACAATTGAGCATCATGTCAACGCCACAGCCTACCTGAGTATTGTTGCTGACCATGTCCACCCCTATATGACCACAGTGTACCCACCTTCTGATGGTCACTTATGGCAGGATAACGCACCATGTCAAGGCGTGAATCATCTCAGACTGGTTTTTTGAACATGATAATGAGGTTACTGTACTCAAACGGCCTCCACAGTCACTATATCTCAATCCAATAGAGCACCTTTGGGATGTGGTGGAACGGGAGATTCGCATCATGGATGTGCAGTCGACAAATCTGCAGCAACTGTGTGATGCTATCATGTCAATATTGACCGACATCTGTGAGGAATATTTCCAGTTCCTTGTTGAATCTATGCCAGGAAGGATTAAGGCAGATCTGAGGGCAAAAGGGGGCCCAACCCAGTACTAGTGAGGTGTACCTAATAAAGTGACCGGTGAGTGTATAATAGACATCTTCATTGAGATCTTCTACGCCCTCGTCATTTTTTCCATACATATACTCTACCCAGAGTATAAAGATGTTATTAGGTTTTACAATTATACGTTTATATTTATATATTATTTGTAATACAAGCAGTCAGATATATGAACTGAAACTCTTTAATATTACCTGCTAAAAAAACACATTTTTGAATGTTTGCATTATCTTTCACAGATGACTATTCTAGTTTTTGTATACTTTCTGAAAAATAAGAGTGACACAGTGAGCGCTACTGAAAAATTGCTGACTGATGTAGCTCCATATGGAACGTATCTGAATTTACAATAGTACAGAGTTTACAGTGAGAGAGTGCCAAATACTTCTAAGTAAAAGTAGAAGTAGACATGAGGCATCAGCACCATATTCTCCACACCAAAATGGCACTGCTGAATGAAATTGGAGAACATTATTTGAAATGGCTAGATGCATGATAATAGAGAGTGGGTTACTAAAGACACTGTGGACATGTGCAGTTCAAACAGCAGCTATAGTGTTTTAACAACTGCACAAAACAGACACCATACTTCATGTTAACTGGCAGACAGCCTAACATTGCTAGAATGCAGAAGTTTGGGTTAGCGAGTTACGCTTACAGAAATGACACAGGAAAGTTGGATTCAAGGTGTGAGAGGGGTACTTTTGTTGGATATGACAAGAATCCAGCATACATGGTCTACTATCCTTACAGCAACAAAGTACAGAAACACAGACTTCATAAATCATAGATTCCAGTTGTTGAGGATGATTTTGAGATCAGGAAGAGTCCTAGAGAGTCTGTGAAATTAGAACCAGAGTTTAGCTCACAAGGTGCTAAGGTCATGGAAGACAAACCGGTGGAAGATGAACCAGAAGTAAAGAGATATCCTGCGAGCTTATTTAAGCAATAGAGTGGAGGAACTATGACGTCAATTTGTATGCAAAAACCCGGAAGCGAGTTAGCATTTTAGCAGTTCCGGTTCCCTTGTCCCAAAGTCAATGGGTTTTTTGAATGGGATTTCAGTTAAATCGCTTAAATAAGGTCCGTGGCTAATACAAACTCAAGATACTTTCACGTTTTATTCTACGACATAAAACACATCAGTTACATCACACTCTTGATTTTTAAAATTGGTTACGCTTCTTTAAAAAGACGGTTGCTATATGGGACTACAGGCGGTGGCGGATTATACATCATCGAGCTGAACTGGTCTGGAACGCAGCTCACTTAGATTTGTCTGTGATTTAAATGTTTTTATAAATAGTATTTTATAGTTTGTAGTATTTTTCTAATTGGGAATACATATTGTGTGTAGATAATGCCTTCACTTGTAAAGACTGTCAAGACCGATTCATTTGTTGATAATTTATTTTAATTAAACAATAATATGGAGATACTGTTTACCTGTGCAGCCGGTCTCTTTCCTGCTCTCAGTAATGCAAACGTGTGATAAATGTGTCGGAAATGCATACATATTAACTGTCATTTGAACGTGATCAATTGATTTTTCGTCGGGTCTTTTTTTTCTTCATCTTAACACATTTAACTCTCATAACTGCAATATTTACACTCCTCCTTAAAATGTAAAACCTCCTTAGCATATGTGACTGTATGGGCTGCTTTTCGCTGTACTTCATTTAAAAAGGTTTTTTTTTGTCATGTTGTTCTCTATCCTTGATGGAACTTGCAGGCATTTGATAGACTTGTCCCTCACGCCTCATTTCTGTCATCTGTTACTAAGGTAAGCGGGCTGTATGCACGCGAGCGATACACTTATTTAAACATGTCCTATGATAATACCATGTAGGCACATTTATACATACAGTTTTAAACTTTTGTTACAACAGCAAAGCAAAACAAAATGTATTTCCCATGTAAAAAAAACTATCCAGAAGGCACGTAGGTCTATACAGATGTGTTTTTGCGTATTTATTTGTTTATAATATATAGCCTGGATTATAATATACTAAACCGAGAGAGTAAATCTTAGTCATGGACCATATTTCTAAAAATAAGCTTGAAGAGTTGTCTGTAGCAGGGTGGTGTTGACGTCACAGGCGAGCGCCCCGAAGGCACTGTAGCCTGTTTATAGCCTAATGTTAGCTTTTCAATTCTTGCGTTTGCATTTAAGATCCAAAAGTGCTAAAAGTTGTATTTTCGTGTGAGGATTATCCGGCTGGACAAAACGTGTAAGTGTAATGAACAGTGTTTGAACACAGAGCTTATTATTTGCAATCTTTGAAAAGCCTATGGGAAAATACTATAAAGATTTTATCGAGGGAACCAGTTTTATGCTAGCAGCTGATTAGCCTAAAAGGGGACATCATAGTTCCTTCACTCTATTGCTGCATGCCTCATAGAGCACATTTGAACTCACCGGTGATGCAGTTTGACCAATAGCTGAGAGATGTTAAACTCACCGTTGAATGATGTTGAACGGAGGACACTTTGACCGTTTATTCTTATTTACAGTTGTCTCGACCCAGTTTACAGACGCTTTTTATGAACAAAACAAAAATTACATATTTTTAAATAAGGAAACTGTGGTAATAGGTGTAAAGCAGGTTTTAAAAATTTCGTTGACATCTATACGAGGCTTTAAGCATCGCCAAGGGGCACCTTTGGCATCCTCATACTGACACGCAAGGTGCTTGACCATGCTTCAGATGTTGATGCCTTCGGGGTGAGTATAACTTCTGCTTCAAACAGGGTCTTGCTTCTCACCCTAAAGAGTTTTACACAATTATTAATGCTATTCGTAAAGCATCATAGTATTGATCAGAGGTTTTCTTTCACACTATGCTGTTATGTTTTCTCTTCCATCTCTGTTTTTGGCCACTTTATGTTTTAAAGATCCAAAATCTAATAATAAGTTAAGGAATATTCTTATTCTAATGCTCATCCTAATCAGCTCAGACCTCATTTTATTTTTAAAGATGTAATCACTTTTTAATTCTCATTTTAATTCACAGGAATTAGAAAAAATAAGAACAAGTTACATTTCTTATCCAATTCTCCCAGAAATGAAAGAGCTTCAGTTTAAAATGATTAATAAGGTGTATCCATCAAAAGAATTCCTGAGATTAAAATTTGATACTGAAGATAACTTGTCAATGTGGTGAAAGTGATATTGAAACGTCTGAGCATATTTTCTACAATCCACCTAAACTACTATTATTTGTACAGTCTACTCATTCTCCCAAGATGTTTTCGGTTCTTCTTTAACTGGAAGAGTCTCAGTTTACCCCCTTAGTGAACACCACATTCTTTAGGTGTTTTATAATTCTAAAGTTCCTCTGCATTTCCACCTGCAGCGTTAACTCAGTCTCATAATTCAAATGAGCGCCACCTGATCCACACATGCGCAAATTATGATTCACGTACACAAAAGTGAGCATGTGTATTCACAAACACAACTCTGTTTTTACAAAATGCTGCACATTTATTTTAATCTGGCTTTTTCAGACACAAGTGTAGTAACGCAGGATTGTATAATTCTCAAATCGGTAGGTAGATGTGTACACATTGCATAAGAACGTTGTGGATTTTCCGTGTAAAGTTGTTTGTGTTTGATTTCTGAAAAGCTTAAAAAACCGCGAAAAGAAAATCTTGATTCAAATGAAGCCAGCAGTATAGATTCAAACAAAAAGTCAATTCACACACGCGCATCACCTGATCCACAAATGCAAAACTTCCTTTTCACACACGTAAATTAAGATGCATGGATGCAAAACATGATATACAACATTATTAGAGCACGTGGATGACAGAGCGTGCATTTACAAATAATATTGATACTAAATTCATCCCATACGAGTTTAGCCGGACTTTCATTCACCAACAAGTTTTGTGAAATTGTAGACAAAAGCCCAAAATTGGAGGCAAATCTGTGTTTGTTCAAGCAAGTGACAATCAAACAATGTGATTGATCAACAACACAATCTAAGGGTTTAGGACAGTGTTCCCTGCATCTCCCCAAACATTTTCATCTCCCTAATCTTTCTAATTCTCTTTTCAGAGCCGACCATTTGATTGAAGTGTGCAATGTGCACAAGTATGGTTATCAGTTCATAATAAAGTTGAAACACATATAGTTATTTTGCTTTCTTGCAGCCTGGTGGAAAATCTGACACCCTGGTACTGGGCTGTGACCCGATCTACACTGCAAAAAAATCTTCTCCCCTTTTCAGTTATAGAGTTTAAATCTTCGGGTGTTCAAAGGGTTTCATTTTCAGTAACTTGCTATGTAATCTAGAGTTCACACTTGTTTGGCATGCTGTCCCGGGAGACAGCCCTAAGCTCCGCTGGACAAGGCCTCATTTTTGAGGACTTTGCTCTCCATTGTGAAGCTTCATGTGAGTGCTGAGGCTCCTTTTATGTTTAAAGCCCTTTCCACACTCACTGCATCTAAAATGATCCTCTCCTGAGTGAATCTTCATGTGTTGCTTAATGGAGTCTTTGCGTGTGAGACTCTTTCCACACTGATCACATGTAAACACTATGCTTCCGGTGTGACCATTCACCTGGTTCATGAGGTTAGCTTTGGTCGTGAAGCTCTTTCCACACTGAGCACATGCAAACGGCTTCTCTCCAGTGTGAGTTTTCATGTGGTGTTTGAGTGTGCTTTTATATGGGAAACATTTACCACACTCTGTGCATCTGTAAGGTTTATCTCCAGTGTGAATCCTCATGTGGATGTTAAGGTTCTGTTTTTGAGGAAAACTTTTCCCACACTGTGTGCAAATAAAACTTCTCTCCCCAGTGTGTGTTCTCATGTGGGCTTCAAGGTTGCCATTATGCTTATAACTCTTTCCACACCGAGGGCAAGAGTAAGGCTTCTCCCCAGTGTGAATTCTCATGTGCACTGCCAAGTTTCCTGTATTATAGAAGCTTTGTCCACACTGTTGGCATGTGTATGGCCTCTCTCCAGTGTGAATTCTCATGTGCTGTGTCAAGTTTCCTGTAGTATAGAAGCTTTTTTCACACTGTTGGCATGTGTACGGCCGCTCTCCAGTGTGAATTCTCATGTGGACTGTAAGGGTGCCATTTTGCTTAAAACTCTTTCCACACTGAGGGCAAAAGTAAGGCTTCTCCCCTGTGTGAATTCTCCTGTGTGCTGCCAAGTTTCCTGCATGATAGAAGCTTTTTCCACAGTGTTGGCATGTGTACGGCCTCTCTCCAGTGTGAATTCTCATGTGTGTTTTAAAGCTTTGCTTTTTACCAAAACTCTTTCCACACTGTTCGCAGGTGTAAGGTTTCTCTCCTGTGTGAACTCTCATGTGAACATCAATGTTTGGCTTTTGACTGAAACTCTTTCTACTCCGTTTACTGCTGAAATTACACCTAGATTTGGATTTCCGAGGTCTTCCGCGTGATGAAGTCTTTTTAGTCAGTGTGGGTTTTTCATCAGTCGTTCTGTCTTGGTGTTTCTCTTCCATTTCATTCTGTTGATGAGTCTCTTCTTTCAGCACCATCAGGTCTTAAAAAACAACAAAAAAGTGAACTTTAGTATGAAGGCACAAAGCGACAAGCATGAAATGAATGTTTCACCCACAAATGAAAATGAGCTTACCATTTACTCTCCGTCATGTGGTTTTAAACATTTCTTCTGGAACACAAAGTAAGCCAGCATTTTTTTACAATATCTTCTTTTGTGTTCAACAGAATCAAGAAACTCATAAAGGTTTAAAAGCACACGAGGGAGAGTAAATGGTGAGGCTATTTTCATTTCTGCATCGGCTCAAAATCAGATCATATACCTTGCAGAATATTTCATTTTGGGGGTCAGAGGAAAACCAAGCTCTTTTTGTGCCTGTGGCTTTAAATGCAAATGAGCAAATGCACTCGCTCTAGATTACTCGTGTTGTGTTCCCTCATGTGTATCTTCCACTGAATTTAAACATTTTTAACTCGCTTGAGACAAATCCTGCATGTTCATAGCAAGTACGCATAATTCACACTAATATTAGTGAGTTTGCATTATTGTATATAACTTATGCAAATGTTTCTCTGTACTGGGTTGCAGCTGGAAGGGCATCCGCTGTTTAAAACATATGCTGGATAAGTTGGTGGTTTATTCCACTGTGGTGACCCCTGATGAATAAAGATACTAAGCTGAAGGTAAATGGATGAATGAACTTATGCAAATGCTTAATGCCACATTTGCTGTAAACTGAAGTGAGGAGATGGCAAGATGACACTTTGCTACTTGTTTTCATTTATTTGTACTTTTGTCTTTGTTTTCTTGCCTTTGTGCATGTCCTGAGGCTTAGCTGAAGACCTACGTGGTGACATTTTATGCAACCGACAAGATGCAGAAATGCCATCTAAAAAGGTGACCTGCTGTTTGTCCAATCAAGGACAGTGACAACGTAAATATACAAATAACAATGTTAACCCGGGGTTTGCCAATGTGAAACGTCTGTTAAAGAACTCCAGGTATAGCATGAGCAGTGTGGAACCTGATTACAGATAACCCAGGATTTGTCAATCATGTCATAGTAGTGACCTGATCTTATATGCTATTATTTTAAAAATTCCAATTCAGTTGCCTACTGGAGAAATGACCAGGAATAATAAACAGAAGAAAACAGTAGTTGCTCTACAAACAAGTGTGTTTATGACTATACATACAAAGAAATATAATAAAATTAGAAAATATGACTTTGCAACATCAAACAGCATTAGGCATGGGCCAGTATAAGATTATGACGGTATCATAACCTTGAATAAAAATATCACAGTTTCACTGTACTGTGATTACTGCTCTAAAATATATTCTTTTAAAATGTCTGGGTAAAAAACAAACACTTTCCCCCTTTGAACACAATATATTTTCTTTTGAGAAACTTTTAGAATATTTTGGAGCAGTAAACATGTCAGGCTAAATCATTCAATTAATTCCTTGACTTCTGCTGTCTTCATTAGCTTCAAAAACACAGTTTTCTTTACGATTTAAAACAGCATCTTTGAGTATCTTTTCTGCTGGAGAGACGTTATCGTAGGAACGGTATAGCAGAAAATTTTGACGGTTTTAAAATCTTGACTTTTCAAAACTGCGTATACCTTGAAAACAGTTATCATCCCATGCCTAATCAGCATAACACTCTTTTTAGGATCTAAAAATTCATTCTTAAAAAATAAAAAAAGTCTCAAGCAAAAAGATTCCAATGACAGCGCCATGAGGTCAATATTCTGACAAACTTTACACTCAAATGTTTGCATATCATCAGCATGCTGTAATCCATTTCTTAAGCAGCAAAAGTCATTTTTAGACTAGTTTGTTGGCCAGTTGTAGTCAGTGCAATGCTAAACGTTATTGTTCTACTATAATTTGTTCGTTTTGTCTCCCGTCGTCACACAACATCATCATATAGTTTAGAATACTGTACAATGTTTTATAGCAATTCATTATTTTAGTGTCCATTTCATTCAGCATATTTTAAATTGGGGACATCCACGTTTTCTGACATACTTTAAACCAGCGTTTTTGCAGGTTTCACGAAGGCCCAGATAGAAAAGACTTTTATTTGCCCTATCAAAAAAATATTATAATTTAATACATTTAATAATATAATAATAAATTAATAATAAAAAAGTAAATATTTTAGATATTTCTTAGCAAAAGAGTTTAAATATTGTGTAAAAACAAGCAAGCTTTACTTGTATCCATACACTTTTTTCCAACATAAACTTTCTTTAAAATAATAACAAAAAATGAACAAACGTTTTAAAAGTTTTAAAAACTCTAATAAACTAAATCTTTGCACAACAATCTGTCCAGGTCGATGTCCTCAGCAGTAAATAAATGGAGCACATTATAACAAATGTTATTGTAAAGGAAATAATTAAACCATTATGATAAATAGAGTTAAAATGACCTTTTTGAATGAAAAATGTAAAGTTTTATTGGGATGATTGTTGGTGATTGTATGAGTTTTGGCCAGATTGGGTAGCAAAACATGAACAAAGGAAAATGAAGATTTGTTTAAAAAAAGATTTAAGACCTACAACACAATATTTCAGTAAATTTAAGACTTTTTAAGGTCTAAAATTTTGATTTTGGAATTTAAGAATTTGCAATTTAAGAAACCCTGTTTAAACACAATAGCCCTGGTAATTAGTTATTTTAATAATGATGTAATTCTAACTCAGATACTATCTGTGAGAACTAGTAACAACTACTAGAAACAAGTTTAAACCCATAAAGAAGTTGATGAAAAAAGGGGAATTGTGACCAACGTGATATATGCAAATGGAAAGTACTAAGCCAACACTATCACTGTAATAGCAGATATCTTCTATGAGAATACTCTTGGTCAAATATCGTCAGCTCAGTTAAACCTTTTTAATTTATTTTATATAGTGTCAGTCCTAAAGGACGCTTTACAAACAGTAGGAGAACAAGAAAAGCAATAACCTTAAGAAGGGAGAGAAAATGGGAGACTAATAATACATAAAAAGAATGACAAAAGACATGAGAACAAGTAACAAGAAAGAAACTCATTCCTGTCTTTCAATGAGTGCTTATGTGCATTTAGGAGAACTAGGCAGCACACTCAGGACTGCAAGATGGATTTAATTTAGTATTCTTATTATTAAAATATATCTGAATGAGGATCAAATGACTGAGTTTGTCTTTGAGAATGAAAATTAACCTGTTTGTTCCTGCAGATCTTCCTGTTTGACTCTGAATGTTTCTTCAATCTTCACATCTTCACTCTCCTCTTTAATAAACGCCATCTTTATAACAGTGTGGAGATCAGTCGCTTCAGCAGGAGTTTTTCTCTGTGTTTGGACACTTTATCCTGTTTAAAATGAACAAAACAATAAAAATGTCCAGTTTAAATGAATAAAACAACAGAAATAAAATAACTTCTCTTCAACACTTGCTTCAACAGTTTCTTTATATGATAGAGGTAAAATTTGTTTTATATTCAGATATTCAGACTTTCTCCTTAATAATATAATTTCAGAAAAGTGTTATTTGCAAATTCTAAATAGGGAAATCATATTAGCTGCAAATGACTATCAAAGTACAACATAGTTCACAGTGAACTAGATAGTGTTAATGTTGTTTAGAAGTCATACTACATGCTAATTCCGATCGAATATTCAAAGTAACATGGTAAACAATATGGAGACTGATAAATGAACGAATGTGAGAATATAAAATCAACTTTACCTTTATCTTTATATGAGAGTAATCATATGGTGAAAACCTGAAACTTTAATCAATCGCAGTTTATATCTGTGCAAAAGTTTTAAAACAAACCTTTCGCCGGTTGAGTCACAGCGCAACAGCGGCGCAGCCTTATGACGTCACACGCTACGCCAAAATAAAAGTTTTTTTTTTGTTTAGCTTTTTTTGCCACTTACTGCTGCAGTCATGCCTTATGACTTGTTAATACATTTTTATTTCGTTTTGCACTTTACACTTCAACATTTACATCAACATTTAAAAAAAAAAAAAGTTTGAGATTTTTGACTTAACCACATGTTGTATTGATTAGACCTTATAGCTGTATGAAATGAATGTTGGTCAAGCTCCTGCACTTTTTACAAATAACCTGCAAGCAGAAAAACAGGAAACAAACCTCAAACTGTGTCAACCCTGTCATGGACAAATTCAAAGTAGTATAAGTCTATTTTCATTGCAGTGTGATTATTAAATGTATATTTTCAGAAAGGCAATGTGTCCCTTTACCAACCCAACTTTATAGATTATGGAAAAAGTCAATTTATTTTAATGAAATAATGGACAAAACATTTATTTCCTCTAAAATATGTAAATCGTTGCACGTTCTTTTCCAAATAAAACCCAAGATCTAAAATATTTTGTCAAACCTTCAAACAATATTAACTGGCGCTTATTGGTTAATTAAGAAATCACACAAGATGTTTTGCTGAGGTTATTAATAATTTGTTTATTTTCATAAAAGTTGAACATGACTTTGGATAACAAGACAGGGTGGACATTGGCATGACAGGTGGGCAAAGGCTTTATTTAGTGAACTAAATATGGAGGAACATTTGAAAAACAGCAGGTACAACAAGAAATATTAAAGGGTTTATATAAAAGGGTTGTAAAAGTTTTTAAGAATTCAACTTCTGTTTTCACTAATACTGCAAACCACTGAGCCACCATGCCGCCTCTTCTGTTATCAATTAGGTTTTATCAATATGCAAATTAATGGAAAATAAACAATTATTGTCCTTCAAATTAAACTAAATTTGCTAATGAATGTAAATCTTTATATTGTACATTGTATTAGAGGAGTGAAGGGAATGTTGGAAGCGACTGAAGTTTTTTTTTTTCAGAATAAAGTAAATAATTAATTACAGATGTTCACATAAATGTAGAAATACTTAAGACTGTACTTTTATTTCAAACAGTCAATGAGCTCCATTATATGGACTTTAAAAGGATATCCTTTATAGACTGAGACAGATATTGCCAAAAGGTTTGTATTGTCCACTCATGTATCACATCTACTGGTGTAGTGTGTGTGTGTGTGTGTGTGTGTGTGTGTGTGTGTGTGTGTGTGTGTCTGTGTATAAGTGTTGTAACATAAAAACATTCACTAATTAACAATAAAATATTGAATAAATAAATTGTACACAGTTTAAAAGCTTTATTTTTAATTTGGACATGTTAAGCTGGACAACATTCAGTTTCAAACACAATATGAGGAAAAATAAGAAACATAAGTGTAAATACTTAATGTGTGCACATCAAGAAAAGCAAAATGGGCACGGGGATGCCAATGAGTACATCAGAGTACATCTTTCTTAAAGGGGCATTTACCACATCATGACAGGGTGGACAGCAATTTCAAGGACACGTGCGAAATGATTAATTAAATTTTGAAAACAAAGTTATTATTTTTTTGTCAAATAACTTGTTAAAGACAATAAGAATATTTAAAAATCTTTTTAATTTGATCTAATTTATCTACTTTTTAGACTCACTGAAGTTGTCTGAGCAGTGTGTGGGACATGGCAAAATCACATCCATTCAATGAAAGAAAATAACAAAAATTTCAATACATATTTCAAAACACTTATAATTCTATCTGCATGTGTGTAAAGGTTTAATCAGCTATATTAAAACATCAGTTTGAATATTGCGCATTATGTCCATATAGGACTGATTCAATCTTGTGGGACATCAAAGGCACTTATAGTATAATAGGCACTATAGTGATAATGACCCAGCTAGTGAAACTGAAACCTGTAGTAGTAATGGGTACTTTCTACTTAAGGGCACATATTTTACCCCCTTTTCTAGATTTAAGATAAGTCTTTTGTGTCTCCAGAATGTGTCTGTAAAGTTTCAGCTCAAAACACCCATCAGATTATTTATTATACCTTTTAATGTTGGGATTTTCTGCTTTAAACACTATAATTAGTGGATTAATTTTTTTTTAATTGTCTTAAAAATGTTTAGAGTAAAGATTTTGATCAACTCCAAATGCTGAATATATGTGTGTCTGTATATGCGTGAAAGTGGAAAACAAGGGAGTAATGTATCAATAATTCATGACTGCAACAGTAAGGGGCTAAAAAAAGCTAAACAAAAAAGACTTTTATTTTGGCGTGACGTGTGACGTCATACGGCTGCGTCGCTCCTGCGCTGTGATTCAACTGGAGAAAGGTTTGTATTAAAGCTTTTACATGAATATAAACAGATTGATTAAAGTTTCAGGTTTTTCATTCGATGGTAAATTATGTACCTGCTGTTGACATTATTTGAACACTTTATACAACGAAGTACTATTTTATTCAGAGTAATGAGGGCTATTGTTTGAATAAAGCAACAGAAATGAAGGTTTAATTTATTAAATAGCATAATGTCATTCCATTCCAAGTATTCATGACTATATAAAAGAAATGGAGTAACGATACTAGTTTTTATCAGCTCATTTGTGGCTATTGTTTCTTGCTCTGACTTTTACCTGATTTCTTTGTGTTAATGACTCTCATATAAAGAAACTGTTGAAGCAAGTGTTGAAGAGAAGTTATTTTGTTTTTGTTCATTGTTTTATTTATTTTAAACTGAACATTTTTATTGTTTTGTTCATTTTAAACAGGATAAAGTGTCCAAACACAGAGAAAAACTCCTGCTGAAGCGACTGATCTCCACACTGTTATAAAGATGGCGTTTATTAAAGAGGAGAGTGAAGATGTGAAGATTGAAGAAACATTCAGAGTCAAACAGGAAGATCTGCAGGAACAAACAGGTTGGTTTTCATTCTCAAAGACCAACTCAGTCATTTGATCCTCATTCAGATATATTTTTATAATAAAAATACTAAATTAAATGCATCTTGCAGCCCTGAGTGTGCTGCCTAGTTCTCCTAAACGCACATCAGCACTTATTGAAAGACAGGAATGAGTTTCTTTCGTTACTTGTTCTCATGTCTCCCATTTTCTCTACCTTCTTAAGGTAAATTAAATTTACTGAAATATTGTGTTGTAGGTCTTAAATCTTTTTTTAAACAAGTCTTTATTTTCCTTTGTTCATGTTCTGCTACCCAATCTGGCCTAAACCCATACAATCACCAACAATCATCTCAATAAAACTTTCAACTTTTTATTCAAAAAGGTCATTTTAACTCTATTTATCATAATGGTTTAATTATTTTCCTTACAATAACATTTGTTTAAACGTGCTCCATGTATTTACTGCTGAAGACATCGACCTGGACAGATTGTTGTGCATAGATTTAGTTTATTATAGTTTTTAAAACATTTAAAACATTTGTTTATTTGTTTTTATTTTTAAAGAAAGTTTATGTTGGAAAAAAATGTGTGGATACAAGTAAAGCTTGCTTGTTTTTACACAACATTTAAATTTTTTTGCTAAGAAATATCTAAAATATTGTATTTTATTATTATTCATTTATTATTGTATTATTAAATGTATTCAATTGATAATATTTTTTTTTACTGGAAAAATAAAAATCTTTTTCATCTGGACCATTTGAAAAATTCCTTAACTTTATGAGTCTATAATTTCAGTCATAATGGTCTTAAAAAGTCTTACATTAAACTTGGTGAAACCTGCAGAAACGCTGGTTTAAAGTATGTTAAAAAACGTGGATGCCCCCAACTTTAAACATGCTGAATGAAATGGACTCTAAAATAAATTAAATATTATAAAACATTGTACAGTATTCAAAACTATATGATGATGTTGTGGGATGACGAGAGACAAAATGAACAAATTATAGTGGAACAATAACGTTTAGCATTGCACTGACTACAACTGGCCAACAAACTAGTCTAAAAATGACTTTTGCTGCTTAAGAAATGGATTACAGCATGCTGATGATATGCAAACATTTGACTGTAAAGTTCGTCAGAAACTCTCTGAATATTGACCATATTCTTCACGTACCACCAGGCGGCGCCATTGGAATCTTTTTGCTTGAGACTTTTTTTTAAAGAATGGGTTTTTAGATCCTAAAACAGTGTTATTCTGCTCAGGCATGGGACGATAACCGTTTTCAAGGTATACCACAGTTTGAAAAAAGTCGAGGTTTTAAAACCGCCAATATTTTCTGCTGTACCATCCCTACGGTATTTGTAAGTTGTTGTTTTTTTACGTTTTGTTTTGAGTTTTTTAGGACAACAGTATCTCCAGCAGAAAAGATATCCAAAGGTGCTGTTTTAAATTGTAAAGAAATCTGTGTTTTTGAAACTAATGAAGACAGCAGAAGTCAATGATATATTTGAATTATTCAGCCTGACATGTTTACTGCTCCAAAATATTCTAAAAGTTTCTCAAAAGAAAATATATTGTGTTCAAAGGGGAAAAAGTATGGAATCAGAAAATACTCAAAAGAAATTCACGCAAAAGACACAATGTACACATGCGTAGCCAAATTCACGTGCATAAAATATTTATTTATATTCACAAAAACAATTCACGTGCACAAAATAAAAATACATATTCATAAAATACGTTTCACAAATGCAAAACACCATTTGCAAATGTATAAGTGTGTACAAAAAGTTTTGAATATTTAAAATTTGCGAAAAGTCGCTCCTGCGCTGTGATTCAACTGGAGAAAGGTTTGTATTAAAGCTTTTACATGAATATAAACAGATTGATTAAAGTTTCAGGTTTTTCATTCGATGGTAAATTATGTACCTGCTGTTGACATTATTTGAACACTTTATACAACGAAGTACTATTTTATTCAGAGTAATGAGGGCTATTGTTTGAATAAAGCAACAGAAATGAAGGTTTAATTTATTAAATAGCATAATGTCATTCCATTCCAAGTATTCATGACTATATAAAAGAAATGGAGTAACGATACTAGTTTTTATCAGCTCATTTGTGGCTATTGTTTCTTGCTCTGACTTTTACCTACTTTTTTTTAGGACAACAGTATCTCCAGCAGAAAAGATATCCAAAGGTGCTGTTTTAAATTGTAAAGAAATCTGTGTTTTTGAAACTAATGAAGACAGCAGAAGTCAATGATATATTTGAATTATTCAGCCTGACATGTTTACTGCTCCAAAATATTCTAATCAGAAAATACTCAAAAGAAATTCACGCAAAAGACACAATGTACACATGCGTAGCCAAATTCACGTGCATAAAATATTTATTTATATTCACAAAAACAATTCACGTGCACAAAATAAAAATACATATTCATAAAATACGTTTCACAAATGCAAAACACCATTTGCAAATGTATAAGTGTGTACAAAAAGTTTTGAATATTTAAAATTTGCGAGTTCATCCTGAATGTGAATGTGCAACTCCTCTTTCACGTACGTCTCCCCTGGATATGTGTGTGTGTGTGTTTTGAGACTCTTCTGGCAGCAGCAGCAGGCGACTCGTACCTTTCAGCCAATCAGATGAGAGCTGTATTCGATGAAACCCTCTCTGCGCTCCTTTTGCGCAGTCGGAGAAACGGAGAAAGATGCGCAGGCTTCAAGCAAAAACTATTAAATTCCCTGACTAAAAACTTAATTTACATTATATCTAATGAATGTAAACAAGCTGTTGTTGTGCTTCAGCAGCCTAATATGTAAAATAGATATTATCATTCAGTAATAACATAAATATAATAGTTTTTAAATGATTCTTATAATGAGGTTATTTTTGTCTTTATTAAGCTAGAAACTAAAAAAATAGACAATGAAAATATGACAACATAAACTAATTGTTTATTTTCTTATCACGGGCTGTAGTAAACTTATTTGCAATTAAATTAAAGGGCACCACTCCAGTATAATTGTGATCCACACCATGGTTGCCATTAGCTAGCTTGAGTAATTGTTAATTTAAATGACATTTATTATTTTTAAATACGAATTAAAACAATTAAAAACAAATCTTCACTTCGTGAAATTATCCCGCATTAATCACTCCTGCAGAAAAGACTTTATCTGTCACAACCAGAGAGAAGGATCCAAAAGCACTGCTGTCAAAACAAGGGATTTTATTAACTGTTCAAAACAACGACGAGCCGAGGCTCGTGACTCAAATAATAATGATTCGCTCACTTGGTGAGAGCGAAAGGCAACAAGGCGACCAGTGTCCAAATCGGCGGGCGTGAGAGAAGTCAGGTAGGCGGGCATCGATCGGGAGACAGATGGGGCAGCGAAGGACAGTCAAGCTCAGCGTCAGACAGGCGAAGTCGAAGGTAGGTGGCTGGCCGGGATAAATCCAAAAATCAAAATATAATAACAGGCAACCGAGCAAAACTGTGCAGAGAGAAAAAAACAGGATCAGAACATGAAGTAACGAATAACAATGACAGGAATCAAGACAAGATAATATAGCAAGAAAGCCCGAATAGCAACAGGACACACTAGCGACTAGAAAGTGGAAAAGGGAGAGCTTAAATAGCAAGGAAATTATAGGAGAGTGGTAACAGGTGCTGCAAGCCATGTGCGCGCTGATCAGTAATAGCGATCAGCTGAGTGCGCACTGCAGAAATGACAAGCAGAGAGAGAGATTGAGAAAAATCAAGCCAGTGTCCTGACAGTACCCCTCCCCCCAGGCACGCCACTTGGCGTGCCCGAGGTAGAGAGAGACTGGCGATGATGGAATTCCTCAATCAGCGAGGGGTCCAGGACGTCCCGAGCCGGGACCCAACTCCTCTCCTTAGGACCATACCCTTCCCAATCAACTAGATATTGAAATCCCCGTCCACGGCGTCTGGCCTGAAGGATTCTTTTAACCCTAAAGGCAGGTATATTATCAATAACAAGGGGAGGGGGAGGGGCAGGGGAAGACACATGAGGGGAATGGGGGGAACATAAAACAGGTTTGATTTTGGAAACATGAAAGACAGGGTGTACACGACAGAGGTGAAAGGGCAACCGAAGGCGGACAGTCACCGGGCTCATGATCTTAATAATGGAATAAGGCCCAATAAATTTAGGTGCCAATTTTCCTGCCGAAACCTTAAGAGGCAGATCTTTAGTGGATAACCAAACCCGTTGCCCACAGACATACCTGTGAGCCTGCTTACGGTGACGGTCCGCTGCAGCCTTGGTACGTCCCCTGGCCCGAAGCAATGCTTCCCTGGCCCTAGTCCAGGTGCGTCGGCAACGGTCAATGAATGCCTGGACCGAGGGGACAGCTGCTTCGGAGCCCTGGGAAGGAAACAAAGGGGGTTGATATCCCAGACAACACATGAACGGGGAAAGACCAGTCGAGGAGACCGGCAATGAGTTATGGGCATATTCTGCCCATGTGAGCTGTTGACTCCAGGATGAGGGGTTGTGGGATGCCAGGCAACGGAGCATTCGACCAAGATCCTGATTGGCACGCTCGGTCTGGCCATTGGCCTGTGGATGGAAGCCTGATGACAAACTGATGGAGGATCCAATCCGCCGGCAGAACTCACTCCAGAAATGGGAAACAAACTGGGGCCCCCTGTCAGAGACCACGTCCTCCGGAAGACCGTGAATCCGAAAGACGTGGTCCACGACCTCCCGAGCAGTCTCTCTAGCAGAAGGAAGTTTAGGAAGGGGAATGAAGTGGACTGCCTTGGAAAAGCGGTCCACTACTGTGAGAACCACCGTATTGCCGTTGGATGGAGGGAGGCCTACCACAAAGTTCATGGCAATATGTGACCAGGGGCGGGAAGGAATGGGAAGGGGTTGTAATAGACCAATGGATGGAGAATTGGAGGACTTGTTTTGAGCACAGACCGAGCATGCCCCCACGAACCGACGAACATCTCCAGCCATGGCAGGCCACCAAAACCGCTGGCAGATGGCAGCCAGCGACCTTCTCACCCCTGGGTGGCAGGTGATTTTAGAACAGTGGCCCCACTGGAGAACGGCAGTGCGAACCGCATCAGGTACAAAGAGCAGACCCGCCGGGCAGCCACCGGGCACCTCAACCTCAGCCTGCGCTCGTTTGACACGCTCCTCAATTCCCCAGTATATCGCCCCCACCACACATCTGGAAGGTATGATGGTATCGGGAGGAGAAGGATCTACTGGAGAACCAAAAAAGCGAGACAGAGCATCAGGTTTGGTGTTTTTGGAGCCCGGTCTATACGACAAGGTGAAGTTGAAGCGCCCAAAAAATAAAGCCCAGCGGGCCTGCCTGGCATTCAGACGTTTGGCCGCCTGTATATATTCCAGGTTCCGATGATCGGTCCACACAATAAAGGGTACTGCCGCCCCCTCCAACCAGTGGCGCCACTCCCCCAAAGCCAACCGGACCGCCAACAGCTCCCGATTGCTGACATCATAGTTTCGATCTGTGGGAGACAAACAGTGTGAAAAATACGCACAAGGATGTAATTTGTTATCTTGAGGAGAAGTTTGAGAGTGGACCGCTCCGACACCTACCTCTGAGGCATCAACCTCCACAACAAATTGTCGGGCAGTATCAGGGGTAATAAGGATCGGTGCCTAGGTGAACAGAAATTTTAATTTATCAAAGGCAGTTTGAGCAGCCACCGACCAACCAAACCTGACCCTGGTGGAAGTTAGTGCAGTCAGGGGAGCCGCCACCCGCCCGAAATTCCTGATAAATTGCCGGTAAAAATTGGCGAAGCCCAGGAACCGCTGTAACGCCTTTCGGGAGTCGGGTGCCGGCCAGCCCTAACCTTCGCAGGGTCCATGCGAAGTCCCTCAACAGAAATTATGTGTCCCAAGAAGGAAACTGACTGGACATGGAATTTGCACTTCTCCGCCTTTACATACAGCTGATCCTCCAGCAGCCGTTGGAGCACTCGCCTGACATGTTGGATATGTTGCTGCATGGTGGAAGAAAAGATAAGAATATCATCCAAATAAACAAAAACAAATTGATTAATCATGTCTCGTAGTACATCGTTGACGAGTGCTTGAAAGACTGCTGGAGCATTGGTGAGTCCAAATGGCAGAACAAGATATTCAAAGTGCCCAGTAGGCGTATTGAACGCGGACTTCCATTCATCACCCTCCCTCATACTGACGAGATGGTAAGCATTACGTAGATCCAACTTTGTGAAGAATCTCGCCCCCTGCAAGAGATCGAAGGCCGAAGACATAAGCGGTAGGGGGTACCGGTTCTTAATGGTTATGTCATTCAAACCTTGATAGTCTATGCAGGGGCGCAGAGAGCCATCCTTTTTCTTCACAAAGAAGAACCCCGCTCCAGCTGGAGAGGAGGAGTGACGAATGATACCGGCTGCCAGGGACTCAATTAAGTATTTATCCATGGCTGCTCGTTCCGAAACAGACAAGGAGAAAAGACGACCCCGAGGCGGGGAAGTACCTGGGAGGAGGTCAATGGCACAATCGTATGGTCTATGAGGAGGAAGAGATACAGCACGGGACCTACTGAAAACCACCCGCAGATCATGGTAAGTGTTCGGTACACAGGATAAATCAGTCTCCTTCTCCTGTGGAGACAGACAAAGAGAAACGGGAGATGGAGCAGACAAAAGACAATGTGCATGGCAATACAGGCTCCATGACGACAAAGAATTATCTGCCCAGTTAATGCAGGGACCATGACGGGATAACCAGAGATGCCCAAAAACTATGGGGGTGGTGGGTGATTGATAAACCAAAAAACTAAGCTCCTCTCTGTGGTTGCCAGAAGTGACCACACTCACCCAGTTAGTAACGGAGGTGATGGTGGCGATGGGTCGGCCATCCAGAGCGAGGGCAGTGACAGGGGATTTGAGGGGTAAGATGGTGATACCTTTGGAACGAGCCCATTTCTCATCAATAAAATTCCCTTCTGCCCCCGAATCAATCAAGGCCGCACCTTTAAAAGAGACATTGTTAACAATGACAGACACAATCAATTGAGTATGTGAACCCTGAGCTGGGGAGGTGGAGGTACCGCTCGCCAGGACTCCCCCGGCTACCGACAAGCGATGGCTTTTAAAGGACAGGAAGCTGCTTGATGGCCTTGCCCACCACAGTAGAGGCAGAGACCTGCCCCCAGGCGTCGCTGTCTCTCCTTGGCGGTCAGGCGGTAATGACCCAAGACCATAGGCTCAACATCATCTACTGTGTCCGTGGCCACGGGAAGAGAGATGGGAACTGGTGTTTCAGACCTGGGCTGGACTGACAGGCGCCGTACACGACGCCGTAACTCCATCCTGGCGTCCAGTCGAATGGCCAAGCTGATGAGTTCATCCAAGCAGTTCGGTGGTTCCCGAGCATAAATCTCATCCTTCACCTCCTCCATGAGGCCCTCCAGAAAACGAGCAGTCAGGGCTTCAGCATTCCAATTACATGTGGCAGCCAGGGTCCTAAATTCAACAGCGTAATCTGCCACAGAACGCTTTCCTTGTTTAAGGGATGCCAGCAGCCGAGAAGCCTCCTTGCCAAAAACAGAAAGATCAAAAACTTTAATCATCTCTTCTTTAAATGCTGAAAAATCTTAACAGCACCAGGCTTGGGATTCCCATACAGCCACACCCCAGTCACGTGCCCGACCAGTCAGGAGGGAGATAACAAATGCCACCTTAGAACATTCAGAGGAGTATGTCCTAGGCTGAAGGGAAAACACCACCTCACACTGGACAATGAAAGAACGACACTGGGTGGGCTCACCGGCATAGACAGGCGGATTATTGAGATTATCGGATTACAGAGCCATCGCGGACGCGGGTCAATCAGCATCGAGCGCCGCATGGCTGAGATGGTGAAGTCGCTCCGTAAGCTCTGCTACCTGGACATTCAAAGTCTCCACCGACTGTCGGGCGTTAAATAACTCCTCCTCGTGGCGGCCCAACATAACTCCTTGAAGCTCCACTGCGGAGCGCATCGTGACATCTGCTGGATCCATGATGGCTAGTGTGTAATGTCACAACCAGAGAGAAGGATCCAAATGCACTGCTGTCAAAACAAGGGATTTTATTAACTGTTCAAAACAACGACGAGCCGAGGCTCGTGACTCAAATAATAATGATTTGCTCGCTTGGTGAGAGCGAAAGGCAACAAGGCAACCAGTGTCCAAATCGGCGGGCGTGAGAGAAGTCAGGTAGGCGGGCATCGATCGGGAGACAGATGGGTCAGCGAAGGACAGTCAAGCTCAGCGTCAGACATGGGAAGTCGAAGGTAGGTGGCTGGCTGGGATAAATCCAAAAATCAAAATATAATAACAGGCAACCGAGCAAAACTGGGCAGAGAGAAAAAACAGGATCAGAACATGAAGTAACGAATAACAATGACAGGAATCAAGACAAGATAATATAGCAAGAAAGCTCGAATAGCAACAGGACACACTAGCGACTAGAAAGTGGAAAAGGGAGAGCTTAAATAGCAGGGAAATTATAGGAGAGTGGTAACAGGTGCTGCAAGCCATGTGCGCGCTGATCAGTAATAGCGATCAGCTGAGTGCGCGCTGCAGAAATGACAAGCAGAGAGAGAGAGTGAGAAAAATCAAGCCAGTGTCCTGACATTATCCAGTAGGTTGCGCAGATCAGTAATGAGGACCAGTAATGAGACGGTTCAAATGCAGCAAAATATTCTATATATTCTACATTTGATTAAATAAAATGAAGTACAAGTATATTGAATTATGCATAGGCTATTTATAAAATTTAAGTGTAGTGGGGGAAACTGGAGCACCCGGAGGCCACCCACGCAAACGCGGGGAGAACATGCAAACTCCACACAGAAACGCCAACTAACCCAGCCGAGGCTCGAACCAGCAACCTTCTTGCTGTGAGGCAACAGCACTCCCTACTGTGCCACCGCGGCGCCTGTTGCAAAGTCATATTTTCTACTTTTATTATTTTTCTTTGTATGTATAGTCATGAACACACTTGTTTGTAGAGCAAGTAGCCGTTTATTATTCCTGGTCATTTCTCCAATAGGCAACTGAAGTTCTTAAACAACAGCATATGAGATTAGGGCCCCGTTTCAGAATGGAGGTTAAGTGAAAACTCAGTATTTTAAATGGCAGGTTTGTCAAACTGGAGAAAGCAGGGTAAGTCAAGCCTGTTTCTGTAAGTGAGGTAACTTTAATTCAGCCAGTTACCGTGGTCACTTACTCTGTGAACCTAACCTGGTCAGGAGCAGGTCTTATTCTCTTAACTCTGACTTTCTGTTGCTCTCCTCACCTTTTTTAAAGACGAAGCAGTATTTCTCGCTTAGCCTTGCGTTTCCAGCCACCTATTCATATGTGCATTTTGGATAGGCTATGAGCATAAAAAAAGAATTGGTTGATGGAAACATCATGATGCACATAACTTTTGAAATATAGGCATAAAAAAATGCGCGTAACTGAGTAGGATAAACTTTTTATTCGATAAGAAAAGATAAACTTACGTAAACGACGCAAGCACTTTTACTGAACAAATTCCAGTACGTGCATTAAAAAGGTTTGTTATAAGAGATCATATGATGATGAAAATGTGTGTGAATGGACCAAACAGCAGGCTGAGCACATTGTAAACCTCTGAAATGTTGTTTTGGTTATTCTACAATGCCTAACCATTTTAGTATTAAGGTTATTATATTATTAATGACCTCCAGAGCGTCTGTTCTCTGCGTCTCATGGCTTCAAACGCCACCACGTGTTCATTGTGTGCCGGCATTGTCCTCTGAGGTGAAAGTCATTTAAATAAATAAAGAAAAGTTTCATGTAGCTTTTTCTACCGCAGTAAATTCTGTTTTTATTCGCACGTGTTTTATGCGGTATTCCAGTTTTGCAAATCAGTTTAATTCGCATTTTTGGATGGAAACATAGCTATTGCCTACATTTCAATTACACAAACAACAAAGTCATGTACGAGAATGGCTTGTCCTACTTTAATGAACAATTAGCTTAAACATTCACAGACCTTCAACAGGGACATGTACTGTAACTAGATTAATGGCATTATTACTTGTTCCAAAAACAATTTTTTTAGTACTGCTTACATTCTTATTATTCAAACATTTTTATTGATTTTTTAAAAGTGTTCAATATTTTAGGATATAATAACCCCTGAGCGTTCAATGTAGGATAAAAAAGGCTGCCAAACCTCATAAAACTTTTTTGTAGAGCCTCGGATGGTGTACTTTAGGCGCTCGAGTTTAAGATGTGAAAACACTTCTAATATCCAATGTTTCAGGAGTCTGGCCAATAAAGAAGAAAAGGCAATGATTTCTACGTGATTAGCTGGCAGGTATATTTCTTCTGGCACTGTACCAAAAATTGAGGTCAAAGGATTAGGATCCATATCTTTATTACATATAGATGAAAATGATCTAAAAATATTGGTCCAAAATGTATGTAATCTAGGGCATCCCCAGAACATATGACTCAGATCTACTGGCTCCAAACCACATCTGGGGCAAGATGAATCTGACCCTGGATACATTTTTGCCAGCTTGCTCCTAGATAGGTGAAACCTATGAAGCACCTTAAACTGAAGAAGACCATGTCTAATACATACAGAAGATGAGCGTACCAGTTCTATGGCATATTGCCAGGCTGTATCTGATATTGCTGATCTAGTCCCAGCTCGTCTTCCCATTTTTGCTTTATACGATTTAGGGAAGGGGAGGCTGTTCTTTGGATCACTTCATATAACATGGACATCATACCCCTTTGATATGAGTCCATATTTACCAGTTCATCTATACAGCATGCTTCTGGTTGGTTCAGTGAAGGAGAGAAGTGATTTTTAATGAAATTATGGACCTGAAGGTACCTATAAAATAGACGGGGGAATCTCAAAGTCTGTTCTTAACTGTTGAAATGAGATAAATATGCCATCTTTAAAGAGGTCCTTAACACAGTTAACTCCCTTCCTAGACCATAATTGGAATTATGAATCTGTAAGAGAGGGAGGGAATAACAGACTTAACAAAATGGGAGCAGAAGGCAATGCTTGTTTATTATTAAAGTGTAGTCTGAATTGTGACCATATTCTGAGTAATCCATTAATAACTGGGTTATTCATAGAATATTGTTTACACACTGGAATCGAAGCACAAAGTAGTGAGCGTGACTTCCATGATAGTCTGTTGCAAGGCGGGACCAAAGGCCCCAAAAAAAACACGCCATCAAAAGCGGCTGGAAAAAGGACTTGGTACCCCAGCCCTGGAAACACAAACCGAGGGTCTGGTAACTAATAGTTGGGAAATCCCAAAGGACATTGCTAGCCTGCAGAAGGCTGATAAGACATTGACTGGGTTATTTGCTAAGGCCAATGAGGACAAAATAGACTTATGTGGGGGAAAGTATGTAATAATTAATGATGTTTTGTACATGCAAACCTCTGAATCCGCACGTTTGGTTGTTGTCGTCCTGTCGTTTTGTCTGTAGCACATAACATACCTTGGGCAGGGCACCTTGCATTCCAAAAGACATATGCACGCATTAGTTCATGTTTCATATGGCCTTCCATGTACACTGATGTACAGATTTATTGCACTACATGCCCCACATGTCAAAAGACAAGCACTGTGCGTCACCAGGGTAAGGCCCCATTACTCCCATTGCCTGTGATCCCTGTGCCGTTTCAGCGCATCGCAATAGATATCGTGGGCCCACTGGAGAGGAGTACATCTGGACATCAGTACATTCTGGTCATCAGTGAGTATGCCACCAGGTACCCTAAGGCTTTCCCTCTGCGATCCATCACCACCACCAAGGTAATCAATGCCCTAATACAGCTGTTGTCTAGAGTGGGAATACCCAAATAAAATACTTACAGACCAAGGAACCAACTTTACATCCCGACTGATGAAGATGATGCATCGTCAACTGGGCATCACTGCAATCAAAACCACCCCATACCACTCACAGACAGACGTACTAGTAGAGCGGTTTAACCAAACGTTGAAGAACATGCTTTGCAAGTTTGTGTCAGAGACTGGGAAAAACTATGATAAATGGCTACCATTTCTGATGTTTGCCTACAGGGAGGTGCCTCAAGCTTCTACAGGATTTTCTCCTTTTGAGCTCCTGTATGGATGGCGGGTTCAAGGACCACTGGATCTCCTGCGAAAGAACTGGGAGGCCACTTCTTCTGATGGCATGACAGAAAAGGCAAAAAGTATCGTTCAGTACGTCCTTGAGATGAGAGACCGCCTGGAGACCTACGGGGAGAAGGCCCAAGAGAACCTCAAGAAGGCCCAGAAGACACAGAAACTGTGGTATGACCAGAATGCCCAAACTTGTGAACTGCTGCCAGGACAAAAGGTGTTGTTACTGCTTCCCACCTCAATGTATCAACTACTTGTGAAGTGGCAACGGCCCTATACAGTGCGTCGAAGACTGGGACCAGTAACTTACGAAGTCCATCACCCTGATAAAGGCAAAGAAAAGCAAACATATATTAATCTATTGAAGGAGTGGAAGGAGCCACCTAACAAGGAGACATCGTTGCTGATCAGGAAAGTGGAGGCGGTAGTGGAGGAGGATCTACTGGAGCAGAGAGGTGCAAAGCCAGCACAAACTACAGGAGTGGTGCTGAATCATCTGGAAGAATCCCAGCAAGCTGAGCTACATCACCTGACGAACCAGTATTCTGGGTTATTTCGTCAGAGGCCTGGACAGACTGACCTGGTGGAGCACCAAATCCAACTGGTTAACCAAACCCCCTCAAGACAGCGACCATACAGGGTTCCTGAGAGTCTGGTGAAACCACTCAAGACAGAAATTGAGACCATGATCGAGCTGGGAGTGATTGAGCCCTCAACAAGTGAGTGGAGTAGCCCAGTCGTCATTGTTCCAAAAAAAGATGGTACCCTGCAGATATGCATCGACTTCCGAAAACTGAACGCACAGTCAAGGTTTGATGCGTATCCAATGCCACGTTTGGATGATTTGCTGGAGAGGATTGGCCAAGCAAAATTCCTTACCACACTGGAATTGTGTAAAGGGTACTGGCAATTGCCCTTAGAAGAGGAGTCCAGACAGTATACAGCATTCTGTACACCCATGGGATTATACCACTTCAAGGTTCTACCTTTTGGGCTTCATGGGGCACCAGCCACTTTCCAGCGGCTAATGGATCAAGTGCTGAGGAGATGTGAAGAGTGGTCTGCAGCCTACCTGGATGATGTAGTTATCTACAGCTCATCCTGGGAAGACCATTAGCAACACCTAAAACAGACCCTTGACAAAATTCAAGCAGCAGGTTTGACCCTCAATGTCAAGTAGTGTGAGTGGGTGAAAGCACAGACCAATTACCTGGGATATCGCCTAGGAAATGGAGAGTTGCGTCCTCAAGTGGATAAGGTGGAAGCAGTACAACACAGTCCAAGACCAACAATGCGGAAGGAAGTTCTGTCATTTCTTGGTCTGGTGGGATGGTACCTGAGGTTCCTCCCTGACTTCTCGATCACTGTAGTCTGCTTAACCAACTTGCAGTGCAAACAGGCCAAGAATCCAATTCAGTGGACACAAGATTGCGAAAAGGCATTTACAATTCTAAAGAAACAATTATGTTCAGAACCTGTACTCAAGAGTCCAGACTTTACCCAGCCATTTACCGTCGAAGTGGATGCTTCTGCAGTAGGGGTTGGGGCAGTCCTCATGCAGAAAGATGAGGGACAAGAAAGGCCAGTGGCATATATTAGCAGGAAGCTACCTCTACGAGAAACCCGGTATTTCACCGTGGAGAAAGAAGGACTGGCAATAAAGTGGGCATTGGAGAGTCTCCGGTACTACTTGTTGGGCAGAGAATTTACATTAGAGACAGACCACTGAGCACTAACCTGGATTCACAGCATGAAAGACCATAATGCCCGAGTAACCAGGAGGTATCTGTCTCTACAGCCACACAAGTTCAAGGTTGTCCATTGACCAGGATCCCAGAACAGGACAGCCGACTACCTTTCGAGGTACCCGAGTGGCAGCCTGCTTGGATTTGTTTGTACTTATCTTTAATTATCTAAATGTTCATGTTTATATGTTCATATGTTGATCTATTTTAGTTTACTTTGATTAATTGTGACTGGTTGGGGTTTAATGTGTTTTAAATACTAACCTTGAGAACATGTACAAATGTCTACACTTACCTGTTAATTGGTGCATGTTGGTTTATGTTAAAGGGGCGGGGCTTCACCTTTAAAAGGCAGCCCCAAACGCCAAATCGGGGTCAGTTAACCTGGCAAGCGAGCGAGCTACTGTGGTGCCGTGAGCGAATTGTGACTTGTCTATTATTAGTGTGGTTGTACATTTATCTTTTGTTTGCTGTTTATTTGTTCTTATATTTTTGTTTGTTTTGTTACTTTGCTGGGTTTTGGGTTATTTTGGTTTTCACTCTCGTACACCGTAAATAAACCATCACTTTGCACGTTACGTCAGCGATTTGTGCCATCATTTTTTTTTTTTTTTTTTTTTAGGTTTTTCTCATTTTAATATACTTTTGAGAACCCACTACGAGCCTTCCTGGTTCGTAAACCTCACAATATACAAATAAAAATAGGCCATTTACAGCTTTCAAATCTGTGTCTTATCAATATGAACAAAATGACTTATATGATCAATAATGATAGAAACTCTGAAAACTGGACTGACAGTTTCAATTTACTATAACTTCTATGTTAAGCGGTTTTGACACAATTTACATTGTAAAAGCATTAGATTAATTGAATTGAATTTGCTTAAATGTGTACACGTTAATGGACCAAACAAAATATGATCTGATTTATTTTACATTTAATGTGCATCAAATTACAGTGTGTGTAGCCAATGTCTCCAGTGTCCTTTCACTTTTCTTCTTTTCATGAGAGTTTTTAAGACTTAATGAAAACTAATGTTGTATTTATTTATTTATTTCAGACCTACTTGAAGAGAATGAGGTGAGTAAAGAGGAGGAACATCATGTCAAAATTGAGGAAAAAACTAATTTACAGACTGATGGTATTTTGAAAAGGAGAGACAAGAATCGTTTCACCTGCACTCAGTGTGGAAAGAGTTTTGGAAGAAAATGTGATCTTAAGATTCACATGAGGATCCACACTGGAGAGAAACCATTCACATGCACTCAGTGTGGGAAGAGTTTCAACCAATTATCACACCTTAATCTACACATGAGGATCCACACTGGAGAGAAACCATTCACATGCACTCAGTGTGGGAAGAGTTTCAGCCAATTATCATCCCTTAATCAACACATGAGGATCCACACTGGAGAGAAACCATTTACATGCACTCAGTGTGGGAAGAGTTTTAACCAATTAACAAACCTTAATCTACACAGGAGGATCCACACTGGAGAGAAACCATTCACATGCACTCAGTGTGGGAAGAGTTTCAGCCAATCATCATCCCTTAACCTACACATGAGGATCCACACTGGAGAGAAACCATTCACATGCACTCAGTGTGGAAAGAGTTTCAGCCAATCATCACACCTTAAACTACACATGATAATTCACACTGGAGAGAAACCAGTCACATGCACTTTCAGAGTTTCAGCCAATCATCACACCTTAATGAACACATGATGATCCACCACAGAGAGAAACCATTCACATGCACTCAGTGTGGGAAGACTTTTAACAGCTTATCACACCTTAATCAACACATGAGGATCCACACTGGAGAGAAACCATTCACATGCACTAGGTGTGGGAAGAGTTTCAGCCAATCATCATCCCGTAATAAACACATGAGGATCCACACTGGAGAGAAACCATTAACTTGCACTCAGTGTAGGAAGAGTTTCAGAAAATCATCATCCCTTAATCTATGCATGATGAGCCACACTGGAGAGAAACCATTTACTTGCACTTAAGCCGTGGTCACACTGGACTTTTCTCCCCATAGACTTCCATTCATACACAAATGCGTCAGACCGGAATCGCAAGTTCATGTGTCAAGTTTCGCAATTTGCTGCATTGCAGAGTTCAAGGTTGGTGAACTCTGACATGCGAAATTGCATCACTTGACTGTGTGAGACCAATCGAAGACCAAAACATGACCTCTCTGGACAGAAATTTAAAATATGGACCAATCGCTCACTTTTTTAATGTCTAATCATCTTGTTTAATCTCGCCCCTTTTCGCAGCGCCGTACAACAGAATTTCTCTCCAGTGTATTTATGTAGCTAGTGTTATTTTGGATGATGTTCTCTGTCTGACTCCCTGAATGAGAAACAAATCACTGGGAAGACACTGCACATCAAAGTAGGTGGAGCTCCAGGACGGTTAGTTTGCAGTATACCAGGGCCTCAAGTTTAGAAAGCCCATTCAATTGTCCTGTGTTGCATCTTTTATTAGTTAAGTTTTTTTACTTTTAGGTTCAAGATTCTTTCTAGTTTACTACATTTACTTTTTTGAGTAGAATACAAACTTAATGAATATTTTATGATTTAGGCAGAGCGACAGGTATTAAGTTTTACAATATTAATACACTGTGATGATCCCAAGACTCCAGATTGGAGTATGTGGTAAATCCTGATTAGATGCCTGCATTACTCATCAATGTGTATATATAAGTTGTTGTGCTAGCTACCCCAGGATGCTGTGGCTGCTCAGGAGTCCTCATGTCAAGACCTGTCATCTCATTGACTCTTTAACCTTATGGTTTTGTTTTGCATTACTTATATCATGTAGTTAACGTGTTGTTGTGATTATATCCTAAGATCTTTATCTTCATTATTATCCCTAGACATTTGTTGGTTGCTTTGATTGAGTTACATTTTATAATAAATAATTTGCATTCAGGCTGTTTTGTTGGCTCATCTCTCTTTTATGTTGCGACTCAAACAAGTGGGTCATAACACTTTGTAAAATGTGTCCGGTTGTATCCAAGATATTGTCCTTTCAGTCATGACCATAGGTGTTAGTAGGAACCTAGATTGAGAACATTGCCTTTCGTCTCAGCTCCTTCACCACAACAGACAATCACATCAACTGCATTACTGCTGCCGCTGCACTGATCCATCTTTTAATCTCACATTCTATTCCTCATAAAAAAAAACCGCAGATACTTGAACTTCATTTGGGGTAAGGACTCTCCTCCTAACTGGAGATGGCCACCTTTTTCCAGTAAAGCACCATCGTTTCTTACTTAGAGGTGCTATTTCCTTCCCTGCCATATCACACTCAGTAGCAAAACGTCCCACTGCATGCTGAAGTTCCATGTCCTATGAAGCCAAAAGGACAACGTTATCTGCAAATGGCAGAGACAGTCCTAGCCTGCACCTAAAATTCTGTCAGCAAAAATTATTATATTTTTGAGATCAGCCTCAAAAATATAATATTTACATAATAAAATGAATAAATGGATGGATGGATAGACATTGTAGTGGTGGAAGGGGAAGTAGGATGGCTTGTTCCACCATAAACAAAGATGGAGCTGTCTCAGTGCGCGAGATATTTCAGACTGAAGGCGTAATGATGAAATAAATGCTCAGGAAGCCCCAATCCTTTTTTAACAACTGGCAGTTGCGATGTACTCCTATGCAACCTAGGGTGCTTATTGTTCCAGATAAATTAATTGACTAAATTATTAAACAGTTTTAAATATTGTAAAGAAATATTTACAGGGATATACTGAAGTAGAAAATTAACTTTAGGAAGGCAATTTTGAGTATGATAGTTTGTTATTTTGAGTACCTCAGAGCAGTGGTTCTCAGTTCTGGTGCTTGTGCAAAATGAGTTGACAAATGTCCCAAATTAATTTTAGCTCTTATTACTAGATCTTAGAATCACACCTGAGAAACCACAAAAGCAGAGATTTGGCTTATCTTTAACTGCTTAAGATCAATTTGCACCAGATCAGCAAGAGACAACATTTGTTTGAGTTTCCTTCGCCGACTGGCCTCGACGAAACACGGCATTCCAGATTGGTTGGTGACTCCGCTTCAGTGACCCCAGGTGAAAAAAAGTGTACTACAGTACACTAAAAGTATACTGAAAAACAATTAAGTGCATTGTAAGTACAATTTTATTTTTTATACTAAATAAAGTAAAAAAAAATACACTATAAATATACTAATTAAAAGTATAATTTTACTTAAGTAGTACTTAAGTAAACCTGTGAAAGTATACTAAATATAACTGATATTTAAACAGATCTTTAGTATATAGCAACAAAGTATACTACTTGAAAAATATGTTATAAATGTATTGCTTAAAAATATAATCTGAATGCTTTTGAAAAATAGTTCAAAGTTAGTACACTTTTACATAGTTATTGTAAGTATAAATTAAATGAAACTTTTAAAAATATATTTAAATACAATTTTAGTATATAGAATTAAAGTGCACTACCTCAAAAATATATTATAAGTGTAATGCTGAAAAGTATAATTGAATGCTATTAAAATAGTTCAAAGTTAGTACGCTTTTACATAGTTGTCACAAGTATAAATTAAATTGAACTTTTTAAAAATATATTTAAATAGAATTTTTAGTATATAGAAATAAAGTGCACTACCTCAAAAATATATTTTAAGTGTAATGTTTAAAAGTATCATTTGAATGCTATAAAAATAGTTCAAAAATAGTACACTTTTACATATTTGTAAGTATAAAAAGTATCAAAAATATGTTATACATAGAATGCTTAAAAGTGTAATTTGAATGCATTTGACGGTATGACCCAGGTGAAAAAAGTGCATTATAATACATTTTATTTAAGTGCACTTAATACACTTCCAGAATGTACTTAAAGTGCTCTTATTTTGTACTTAATGTACTAACAGTTGATCTTTAGTACCATTTAAAAATAAACTTAAGATGAACTAAGTGTACTTGACTACTATTTTGACACACCATTTAGTTGAACTAAAATATAATTTTAATATACTACTTTTATTTATATATATATATATATATATATATATTAGAGATGCCACAATTCTCAATACAATATTGAACCGTTCGGTACGACATCCACGGTTCAATACGCGCTTGTGAATTGCGGTTTTTCCGGTTTTACGTTTAAATAATTTATGTGCGTTTTATTTCTCTCCGAATTGACTGTTTGTGTGTGCCTGTAAGTCTACGAGCTGAGATGAGGAAACTCCTCCCCGCGAGTAAATATTCAATCACTATGCTCTAAAGTTAGGGGGCGCTCCATCATCATTCCACACTTTAACATGGCGAGCGGCAGTGAAGTGAGTGGAGTGAAGTGATTTGGATATGTTTGTAGAAAAGGCCTTTGTACTATGCACTGATATCGTCAATAGGGATGCAACGATTAGCCGATTTCACTATTAACTGCCCTTTAATTCGTCACAATTAATGGTAAAGGCTTCTCTAAGCCGCATTTCTGTTGCATGGAACAAAACAAAACTGCTGCAGTTAAACAAAGTTATGCCAAGTTGACAACTGTGCCCTAGTTTTAAGTTCCAAGTATGTACACTGAGGCTAATACGCCCGCACACCGGATTAACGCAGCGGCCGTTCCCATATCACGTCTTTTTTTTCTGCTTGCAAGTTTGTTGTTTCTAATGTAAGAATATATGACAATATGCGCGCACAAGCGGAGCAACGTGCTTGCGTCTTTGCGGGCGCACGCAGTAGAAAACATCTCATGGTGAGAGTTGTGCGTGCCTTTCAGTGCAGTGTAAACAAAAGATATGTAAGACGAATTAATATTAAGATGATTATGTATGCATGAACGCAGATGGCAACAACAGTTCATCTAAATAGCTCACCTAATATAAAGTTGAATTTACATTAGATCTGATAATCGTCAAACCATGATTATTCTTCAGACTATATAATCCTACAACCAAAATCTATAATTGTTGCATCCCTAATTGTTATGCAGTTCAAAAAATAACATATGAATGTGTCTGAATGTAGAAGAAGCCTACTTCAGCAATGCACTGCTTTTGTTGTGCTCTGAAATACAACATTTGAAAGTTTGTAAAAAAAAAAAAAAGTCTATTGTACAATGCAGTGATGTTATGTAGTTTCAAAATACAGTATATTAACATTTTAATGTAGAAAAAGCCAACGTGGGTGTCTTAAGGAGCAAAAATACAACATATATGGGCTCTAATATTGCTGTTGTGTTATCACTCATATAGCAAGTCATATCTCTCCGGCCCTTCGTTTGGGATGCTTTTCATGAACCGGCCCCCATGAAAAACTAATTGAATAGCCCTGGTATAGACTAATCGAACGGAAACACTTCCAACATGACTGCACATCTGCGTCGCCATCACCCAGCAATATCACTGTCTGAAGGCAGAATAGCCAAGACAATAATAAAGTACCTCCATAAAACAACAATCCCTCACTGAATCCTTCCAGCAAACATATCCAACTGGTTCCGAAAGACATATAAAAATAACAAAGGCAGAGTTAAGTTTAATTAAGATGGTTCATTTATATTTACTGAAGTACAAATGTGTTTTTTTGAAATGGTCAATCTATGTTCATTAACTTCACATGCATGTTTATTTTTAAAATGTAGGAATATATGTGTTCCCCAGTTTGTAGGCTATCCGCAGCGGTAAGATTCCAGTGTTCATTTTTTTATTATACAATACACTAGGAACTAGTGTACCTTTCTTGGCGTTGAAGTAAAATAAAGGAGTATTGCAATAAATATATATATTTATATATATATATATATATATATATATATATATATATATATATATATATATATATATATATATATATATATATATATATATATGTTCATGAGTTAAAGTGAAATGCAGTTAAAGTCAGGCCTCCTGCTGATTTGATCTAAACAGATCAAAACACTGACAGAATCCATGGATGGCAGGCTTTTGAGTGTCCTTGCAAAGAAAGGTGGCTATATTGGTCACTGATTTGTTTTTGTTTTGTTTTTGAATGTCAGAAATGTATATTTGTGAATGTTGAGATGTTATATTGGTTTCACTGGTGAAAATAATTGAAATGGGTATATATTGGTTTTTTGTTAAGTTGCCTAATAATTATGCACAGTAATAGTCACCTGCACACACAGATATCCTCCTAAAATAGCTAAAACTAAAAACAAACTAAAAACTACTTCCAAAAATATTCAGCTTTGATATTAATGAGTTTTTTGGGTTCATTGAGAACATGGTTGTTGTTCAGTAATAAAATTAATCCTCAAAAATACAACTTGCCTAATAATTCTGCACACTCCCTGTATATATATATATATATATATATATATATATATATATATATATATATATATATATATATATATATATATATAATGTACATATAAATATATAAAATGTATTTATGTATGTATATATATATATATATATATAATGTGTGTGTGTGTGTATATATATATATATATATATATATATATATATATATATATATATATATAAAATATATATATATATATATATATATATATATATATATATATATATATATATATATATATAATGTATAGCTATCCTGCAAGGGGGGAAAAATAAATCCTTCAGGATTCCTGTAAAACGTACTGCAGGATTCTAAAACCTGTAGGAACTGCCTGCACATATTGTCAATTTGTCCTGCAGGATTTCGTAATTCCTACAGGATACCAGCAGGTATCCTGCAGAAAAATTGAAAATCCCGCAGGATTCCTGTAGGTTATTTTTGTAAGGGTAAACTTTATTGTCCATTCTGTTTGGCACAGAAGGAAATTTGTCTTTGACACTGGATTCAAGACAGCAACTACATACATACAACAATCACACAACAACAACACCTATCAAGACAACAACATAGGTTAAAACTTTAAAAAGCCAAATTAGCCCCATACAGACTACTGGAAATCATTCTTGGCAACCACCCCTTCAAACAGTGATCCGATTTAAAACAACAACTGCAATTGGGATAAATGACTTTTTATATGCATTTCTTCGTGCTTTAGGAATCCTAAACCTGCGTTCTGATGGTAACAATACAAATGCTGAGTGAAGGGGATGTGTATTATCTTTATAAATCGCAACTGCTGTTTTTTCCATAAAGGAGTCAAATAGAACCTGCAGTGAAAGTTGTTTGTGACCAGTTATCTTATTTGCCTGATTAGTAATTTGCGATAATTTCTTCTTCTAGATGAACTAAATTAGCCGTAGTGTATATGTGCATGTGTCAATGTGAGAGTGTATGGGTGTTTTCCAGTACTGGCTTGCAGCGGAAAGGCATCCGCTATGTAAAATATGCTGGAATAATTGGCGGTTCATTCTGCTGTGGCGATCCCTGATAAATCAGGGACGAAGCTGAAGGATAGTGAGTAAGATAGGTAGATAACTAGACCTCACATCCTATTAAAACATTCATATAAAATAACTTACATTAAATGTTTTTTATGTAAAATGTTTGTGGCCATTTTTATGAAAGTAGCCAAGCAGCATCACACCCTGTAATACTGTCTAACATTGCTCAAAAAGTCGGCTCATGTATCATCATCATCCTGACATAAACTCACAGCGTTCAGCATGTAGTTTTGCTGCTGTTAGATCAAAAACAACAGCTGCCATTCATGTTCATACACTTTAATAATAATTCTGTAGGCCTGTCTGTTTTTATAAGTAAATGTCTTACATTTTACACTGAATTCTGTCCAAAATATATTGATTTTTTTTTTCTTTTGCTAAAATAAATTCTTGTTGTATTTGACTGTAAACTATTTTTATTAGTTAGGCTAGCTGCCTCTTCAAAGAGCAATAACCCGTTATTTCAGTGTTTTTTCCAAGATATTTGTGGATTCCTTCTGTCTTGCCCTCAGCTGATCACATGGATAAAGGAAAATAGCAGGGAAAATTTTTTATTTCATTTTATATTGTCATTTTCCTTTTTTTCTTCTTATTTATTTAAACTATCACATCACTTTTAAAGTAAAGGGGAAAAAGTGTTGCAGTTATCTGAAAAAGCTTTACATGTTTTAAAAAATTAAAGTGTATTTTTTCTTTTAAAGGATTACACATTTTAATATGAAATAAATAGTTTGAATAATTGTTAAATATATCCCAAACATTGTGTATGTGTTTACACTTTTATTTAGTTTATAAAGCATAATATGAATCCACTGAAACAGAGCTTTGTGACACTGGGTCATTTCTGCAACTTTTTAATAGGAATGTGAAATAACAGCACAGTGGAAGACTGTAGATATAATAATAATATCAGATAATAACACTAAAGAAAATAAACAACTTCCAGTACATACATACATGCAAACAAATTAAGAAAATCTGAAATTTTAGCATTAATCAAACAACATAGAGACAACATAGGTAATGTCTTCAATAAAACATGGCAGTGAATCCTAGGATGAATATACTATAGCTTACTAAGAAGAATTAACATTATTGGATAAATCTTGACAGAGAGGTCCATGGCAGCTAGGACTTAAAGGCCTTGGTAATCTGAAACAAAAAGAAGACGACAACCAGAAAGTGCACAATAATATGGTTGAAATTTAAAGATGGGTGGAGGGGTGGGTTACGAGGAGTTTGAGCATACTTACCAGGCTGCAATTCCACATGTGTTGTACAGAATCCAGAAAGAGAGGAGAGAATATGGAGCAGCCTAATCACACTCACTATTGCATAAAGGAAACTTATGAAAAAATAAAGTGAAAAAAAGACAAGTCAGTAAGAGAAAACACAGTTCTCTGAAAGTAAAGGTGAATGGTTTGTAAGACCCACTCATTCAGCCTATTACAACCAAGTCTCTTTTTGGAGAGCAGTGTTGGTGCTTGACAGTGCAGGAAGAGTACTTCAGGGTGAAAAGAGCAATGATGGTTGTACAGAGTCCAGAGAGAGAGGAGAAAACGTGGCCACAGGTGGAAACTTGGAGTTGGACATGTTAGAAGTGAATGAGGATGGAAAGATGTTGTTTCACATCCAGTCCAATTCCAGCCCTTTCCCGGCAAAAGATCTCCTCTTTGAGCCATAATCATAGAGTAACTCCTCATCACTCAAAATGTCTTTAGTGGCAATGAAGAGAATTATGTCTCTATCATTAAGGACGTACAGCCTTGGCCGGATATTGTTTTTTTTGCTGGAGTGACGGATCAGGCGTCCATAATTGAACTTCATGGGATGGCACTGACAACTTTCTTCATGTGCGTCAATGCACATGGCTTCATGTTGCTTGTTCTTATAAAAAAACAAATGGCCAGCTCTGATGCCGCTGGTCAAAGCAATTGCCATACCATCTTCATGGCTAACCAGCTGGCCGTGGTATTCACAGACAACCTCCCCAATCTGAAAGGGTCTTTTGGTGAAAACACCATCGCCCTTGTCAGGGACAGTCCTGACAGTCAGTCCTTTCCAGCGTTGAGACAAAATCATTTTATGTACAAAGCTGCTGTCCATGACCAAGTCCAACCTGGCAACGGGCTTCCACAGCTTTAGAATTACTGCAGCCTGTGGGATGTTTGACGTCCACCCTTGTTTGTCTATCCAGCGCTTTATTTTGGACTCTGATGGCTGCTGTCCAGCAAAGTGTTCTAGAAACACAAAACACATCAGTATTTGGCTATTTTCACTCAGTTTCACTGTTTGTGTCATTAATCATATGTATACTCACCAAGAGCATGCTGTTCACGCAACTTGAGCTGCTCGCTACGCCAGCGGTCATAGCAGTGCCTCTCATGTTCTGAGCCACACAGCTCATTCCTGCGAGCCCTTTTTGGAGGAGGCCCCTCCAGAGTCACTGGACAGGACTGCTCAAGAGTTGTGTAGGCCGTCTGTTCGTCCACTCTCATCTCTGGGCAGGAAGCTCTCCTGGACCCTTGTCTATAAGATCACAAAAAATAAATATTGAAGGAAGGAGAGGCAAATTAATCACTGCTGTGGGTTGCAAATTTAAGAATAAGGATCATTTCAGTTGTTAGATGCTTACCGTGTTTTCCCAGCGAGCTGATCTATCACACTTAGAGCCAGAAATGCATCTGAAGACGTTCTACTCATGTAGTTCCTTTCAGGTGTTGCTGGCTTGTGCCTGAACAGCTGTGCCACCACATTTCTCTCCACTTCTGACAGGTTTTGTGCTGCTGCCTCAAATGCTCTCTGGGCATCACCATAGGTCACACTGGGAAGACTATATCTGAAACACAAGGCATCATAAGAATGCAAAAAGTGGACGGATGAACATGTAGAGTTAAAGACAGGTGTAATGTTGCTTACTTGTCTTGTAGTCTTTTTAAGTCGTTGGAGGGATTATAAATCGATCTCCCACTACTGGACACAAAAAATGAATCAACTGCCACATCGTCTCCAGTGCGGTTTTCTTGCAGCATTACTGGCCGCACCTCATTGAAGTACAAGTCAAACCACTAGTTAGAGAAAGGGGAAAAATAAATAAATATGACTTTGCCATAATATATTTATTACTGTTATGATTTAAAGTACAATATAAACTTACAAGTTCCTGTTCGTGTGACAACGGTACTTTGTGCTCCTTCACTGCAACACAGACACCATTCTCTATCCGGCTTCTCCCCTCCCAATCCTCAACCTGCAAACAGACAGTTTTGCACATTGATGAAGCATTTAGGAACCAAGAAGAGAAGGGGAGAGAAAAACAAACACTTACAGTCATGTGTGTCACTACTGCAGGCCGCTGAAGTAGCTTCAGCATGATAACAGCCTCAAGGTAGTAGAGGACGAGCAGCCGTTCATTTTTACTCAAACAGTCCCCTGTGATGGCTCCTGGACCCTGCATTTTGCATATCACGGCCTGGAAATCTTTGAATGCAGCATCCAAAACAGCAAGGCAGTCCTTTGGCAAAATTTCTCTGCCATAACCAAACTCTGATTTTTTCCCTGTGACCTCCATGCTCACTTTTTTGGTCATGCCATTCTGTATTCCATACAGCACATCCATAAAACTCTCACAGTCCTGGAACAGAGATGGATTGTTGTGGCGAATGTCCGTGGAGGTAATAATGTATGTCATGAACCTTGAAAAGAGATCAAAATTAGGTTGTTACAGTCAGAACATAGCACAGCTGAAATGATTAGTTAACATGTACATGGCAAACTTGTGGTTGTTCCACATTACTGACCTCCTGAGACTCTTGCAGTAGTTGAACACTGTCCATTTTGAGAGCTTTGTATCTGCCAAGATGTTAAAGTACTCTCGCACTTTCTCCACCTGCCGAACAAACATCAGGTTTGGCTCAGTGGGATCCATGTAATGCAAGAACCTGGACACTGTTTCCACCTGAAATGACACATTTCACATTAAAATACATACAGTACATTTTTTGCATGTATACCTTCACTCATTTAATTAACTTACTACTTGTCTGCTGTTTTTATGTCCTGGGTCAGTGTGCAGGTCCTTTTTAAATCCTGCTAGAAGGGGGTGGTCAATGGAGTGCTTATTGTATAAGCCTTTTTTGACCATCTCCACCCTCACGGAAGAGGTCCACATCGGTCCACCAGTGCTGAAATAAAAGCAATAAACAGCAGGTGATCAAAACGACTGTGTATATTAAAGAGAAATCATATACACAGTGTACATTTATTTTCAGGGAATGCCGATATGAAACTGTACCTCTGATAGTACTCTCCAGAGCTCTCGTCAGATGTGGGCTCATTTGGAGGCTCCACTGGACTTTCTGCACCTTCTCCAGAGCTTTGAGGCACAGAAGATGTAGTCGATTGAGCTGGTTCCGGAAGGACCGAAGGTAAGTTATTAATCACCAACCCCTTTGACTGCATCTCCGCAATCATCCTAAAACAAGTAACGTAAAATGAGGTCAAATAAACAATAGCAAAATGCATATTTATTAATATGTGCAGATGTTTGATTTGAAGCCAGATACATCAAATCTGAGAAGCACAGCTGAGTTACAAACCTGGCCAGAGGATTAGTAGAGTCCAATATGTCACAAATTTTCCCAAACTCCCAGAAACGTCCTCTGTGACTGAATTCGGACAACTCCTTCTTGGCTTCTAAGACGACAGCCTGGATCTCTGCCTCTGTGCGGTTCCTCATACACACTTTCCTGAGATGCCCAGGAAGAGAGTGAGGAGCCTTTTTGCACACAGGGCAGAGGAAATACATCCTGCTGTGGAAGGATCTGTGTGGATAATAAAACCAACATGTTATAGAATGAAGAGACTTAGGGCGTACTCACACTATGCTATCCAAACCGTGCCCAGGCCCGTTTCCCGGATCGTTTGAGAAGTGTGAGTGCTCTGAATCGGGCTCAGGCACGGTACACTTGGCCGGCCCTGGCCCGGCTGGAAGAGGTGTGCCAGAGCGCGGTTCACTTGGGCTCAGGCGCGGTACGCTTGTGTGTGAGTGCAAAACGCGCCCGAGCCCGAAATTGAAAGCGAGACGTGACTTTTAAGGGACTGTTTCATATGGATTAATTAATCATTCTTACTGTTCAATGAACGCAAACTGTCGTAGTTTGTTAAATATGCAAACCCCTCACTGCACGACAGCTGCGCCTTCAGCAAACCTCCTAATTCCTGCAGCACGAGGAATTTATGATTGTTTATGAGCGTCAAAAGTGGCTGATCTGTTCGGCGAAATGTTTGACTGCATGTCGCCACATATCAAATGACTTAAACGACATAATTAAAGAAATCTCCACTGAGCTGAGCGAGAGCGCTTCTGAACAGCGCGTCATCGATGACGAAAGCGTGCCCAGGCCGGAATGTAATGTGAGTGCGGGCCGTCGGGGGAGACGGGAGGGGGGACACGAGTGCTTTGGCCCGGTTCAAGGCAACTCTACATAGTGTGAGTACGACCTAAGAGCAGCTTTGTGAAGGTTTGGAGTCCACTGCAACCCACCTCACACTCCAGGTACAGGAACAAAGGATCAAGTACACAAACAAACACAGCAAAGTGTGCCGGACATTGTGTCTAGAGGTTTAAGACAAAACTTAATTTATATTAATATAATAATGTTATTAACCATATTATTTAAAAAGTGTATTTAATAATATGACATTTATTATGAGAGAAGATAAAAAGTGTCTCAATTATTTCTTAACCCAAGATAACCCAGCAGTTAGGATTTACAAGTCAATATCAAATAACAACACAATTAGTGTACAAACTGTGCTCTCCTCTCACAAACATCTGTCCTCTCAAAATTAGCTAACTCCACTGACAAAATGACACAAGCTAAACTGAGTTTAAGAGGTCTGCTGCTTAAGGCATACTGACAAAATCTACTTACTGTTCAGAATCCATTTCAGATGTAGAAAAGTGAGTTCTGTCCACTGGTCAAAAGCAGCAAGCTGTAGCTGAAAGGGATACAACTGTAACTTGACTGAGATGAGATGGGTCTCTTTAACCTGAGCTGGCAGCAGGTCAACAGCCTATCAGGACGAAGCATCCAACAGCAGCCCAATCTGCCCATCCCCAGGTGTTAATGACCCAACAGGGGCAGAAACAACTTTAAAACAGTTACAACAACTGATCTAGTTATATGTTTCAGTGGATTTAAAAATATATTCTCTTTATTTTGACTTTGAGCAGTCTTATATTTCACCACACAGATGCAGGGAAGTATATTCTAAGGTTTGAAACAGTACAAATACAAGGAAAATCTATTTTAAAATACACAATTTATGTGAAAATATACATATGAAACAGAAAAAACAACAACAAAACATAAAACGCAGCACAAGGATAAAATAACTAAAGTTTAATGACAGACAGTTCTTCAGTTTCCATTTAAAGATAAAACCTAAAATAAATAAGCTATTGATTACATATGCTTATAGTGTGTGTGTGTGTGTGTGTGTGTGTGCGCGTGTGTGTGTGTGCGTGTGTTTTTTTAAATAAGACAAAAATTAGGTGAAAAAATACAAAACTTGATAGTAAAACTGTTTAACCATTTGCTTTAAAAGATTGTGTTGTTAAAGTCTCCTGAGAGAGCATGAAGAAGATATGAACCGTCTTATAGTGGATAGTGATTCCTGATGAAGTATATAACTATAAGAGTATGTGTTAGGGTTTTGAAATTCACCAAATAAAAATAACACAGAAAAACAAGAGACTCGTAACACATTCAGAGTAGATTTATACTTAGTTTGGTGATAAATGAATACAAAAAATATATATATTATTTCATGTATGTATTGATGGCGTGGATTTTCTGATGGCTGTCTGCACATTTCCTTTCTTATGTTTTTATGACTATTAATAAAATTGGATGTTTAAGAGCCTAGATTTTATTATGACCTTAGTGTCATCCCTCTTCAGAGGAAAACTGGAATAATATGTGCATGCCAGGTCAGAGGTCATGAAGAAAGTTGATTGCTTTGTATGTAAGCTGCCAGTTTGGATGTTGATTGTATTCTTAATATATTTATACTTATATTGTTACATATATGTAAGAACATACATACACATATTATTGAAATATATTTTGTGGTAACAGTTTATTTTGAGGGTCCATTTGAGTGTTCGACTGTCTGCTTAATATCTGTTGATACTGCTCCTTCAACAGACATTTAACTGACTATAAGAAACTTTGCAAGTACATGTCAACTTACACTAACCCTTACCCCGACCCCAACCTAGCAGTCTACTTATAATCTAATGAGTTAGTTGGCATGTAGATGCAATGTAACTTAATTCAACAAATTAACCATCAAAATAAAGTGTGACCTGTTTTGTTCTTACATGAATACTGATCTAAACTCTCAATGGCTGGAGTGGGTGTTAATGTTACTAATTTGCTAATGTTGCTGAGTGATGGAGGTATGAATAGTCTCGTTAGCAACTTGTTCTTCATGAATACTGTTCTGAACTCTTAATGGCTGGAGTGGGTGTTAATGTCTAATTTTCTCATGTTTTGCTGTGGATATATGAATGGTATTGTTAGAAAGTTATTGTTCTAAACCATGATGTTTGGTGTTAATAGTCAAATGCAAGCTTTTCCATAATACTGCTAGAATTTTATATAAAAAAAATATATATATAAAAAAAACGGTTCTGTTTTGTTGACCTGCAGACCTGTTAGCATGGGCTGCTACAATTACTCCTGTGTATTCCATTGTACTGAAACATTACACAAACACACAGTTTTTGTGTGTATATATAAAACCATGTAAACCTAATCCTAACACATACACACACATATATATATTTTTAGATGAATGCAAATTAATTTTTTTAAAGTAATTTAACTCTTCATATGCTATATAATAAATAGAATAGAAATATAGAATAAACAGATGAAATAAATAAACTCTGGCTTTCAAATCTACTTTCTCACATAGTGAAAACTGTAAAATAAAATCTAAAAATAAACTTGTGTTGCTAGATTAGTTGGTTCCGTTCACTCAGCTGAACAAATACAGTGGAGATCAGTGGCAAAAAAAAAGTCATGTTGTGTTGTGTACGTTCTGGCCAAAACTAACTCAGAATCTTTTTGTTATTAATCAATCTTTGTACATATTATTCCATATATTTATGATCTATTGTTTTCTTAACCAATTTAAGATGTTTGACAATGTTAAGATAAATACGTTGCATTTTGGCGTGGTTTTGACTTATTTATTAACTATTTATGGACATAAAATTGAATAAAAAATATCTTGGATTTGAAGAATATTGTGTTCCTGGCCTTCACTGAGCTCAAGTAGTTTAATGTACAAAAATTATGAATGAACTTGACTGTTGATGTCTTACATAATAATGTCAAATAACCAACATTTCTCAAAATGGATATATCTCGTTTTGCAATGAAACTCTTCATATGCTGATGTCACTTCCGACAAGGAAGAAGTTGTGTCAGGAAGATGGAAGCAAGACAGTTTTTTGACCATGTAATACCATGCTTCAGATTTTGATGCCTTCTGTGTGAGTATGGGTTGCACATTAATACAGATACTACTGAAGCTGAACAAGAATAGATGAGCAGTTCTGCTGGATATATCAGCTCATGTAGGAGTTCAGCAGAATCAACAGCTGATCCATTACTGAAAGAAACTCTAAATCATATGACAAAATAGAGATTTCTCTTGGAAAAATGAAGGACGAGCACTAATCACATGCAGCATTGATAATCTGGCAACATCTGAAACTCATAAATATTTAATTTAAGTTAAAACAATGACCAGTAAAAACTGGACAGAAGAAGTCAGATTTATAATATTATAACTTCAGGGCACACAAGACTCAATAATGCATTTATTATGGGTAAAGTGCATATAGACAAATGTTACACATATAAATGAATACATTTATAGTAAGAAGGCTCTTGTTTCAAAGAATAACTAAAAATACAATTTTAGAGGATAAAAAAGTTTAGATTAAATAATTTTTATCAGAACTGGAAAAGTCAACGCAAAACACTTCATATTAAGTACACTCCCAAAGCAAATTACTTTATATTTCTTCAGATTGAATACAAAAAGAGCATTTGAGTAAATAATATTATTAGATTGAGCACGTTTGTGATTTAGTGGAGAGCAGTTATGAGTAGAGACTTCACCAACTTAATTATACGAGGCTTGGAGCGTCTCCATATGACGCCTCAGGCTCTGGTAGATTCTATAGGGAATCCCTGCACGTCTAAATATGACGCTGAAGGGGTACCCTGTTCGTCAAAAACTGACACTGAGGGTTTCTGACCAAGCATCAATAAATGACGAGTTGGGAGTGAGAATGTGTTGACTTAATGTGTGCACATCAAGAAAAGCAAATGGTCATGGGAATGCCAATGAGTACATCAGAGTACATCTTTATTAAAGGGGCATTTACCACATCATGACAGGGTGGACAGCAATTTCAAGGACACGTGCAAAATGATTAATGATATTATGAAAACAAAAAGTTTTTTTTTTAAATCAAATAACTTGTTAAAGATAATAAGATTATTTAAAAATCTTTTTAATTTGATCTAATTTGTCTTTTTTGACTGAAGTTGTCTGAGCAGTGTGTGGGACATGGCAAAATCACATCCATTCAATGAAAGAAAATGACAAAAATTGATCAAAACATATTTCAACACACTTATAATTCTACCTGCATGTGTGTAAAGATTTAATCAGCTATATTAAAACATCAGCGTTTCATTATTGCGCATTATGTCCATATAGGACTGATTCAATCTTGTGGGACATCAAAAGGACTTTATAGTGATAATGACCCAGCTAGTGAAACTAAAACATGTTGTAATAATGGGTACTTTTTACTTAAAGGGCACATATTTTACCCCTTTCAAGATTTAAGACAAGTCTTTTGTGATTCCAGAATGTGTCTGTAAAGTTTCAGCTCAAAACACCCATCAGATTATTTGTTTAGAATGTTGGGATTTTCTGCTTTAAAAACTTAGTCTTAGTGGATAAAAAAAGTTTTTCAAAATTGTCTTAAAAATGTTTAGAGTAAATATTTTGATCAACTCCAAATGCTGAATATATGTGTGTCTGTGTATGCGTGAAAGTGTACAACGAGGGAGAAATGTATCAATAATTCATGACTGCAACAGTAGGGGCAAAAAAAGCTAAACAAAAAAGACTTTTATTTTGGCGTGGCGTGTGACGTCATAAGGCGGCGCCGCTCCTGCGCTGTGCTTCGATGGAGAAGGTTTGTTTTAAAGCTTTTACATTAATATAAAGCGATTGATTCAAGTTTCAATAATTAATGTTAATAATTGTTTGCATAAAGTAAAATACATATGTGAAATAGTGTTTTAATGAAGGTTTTGTTTATTTAAATAGCATAATGTCATTCCATTCTAAGTATTCATCACTATATATAAGAAATGGAGTAACGTTACTAGTTTTAATCGGCTCATTTTGTGGCAATTGTTTCTTGCTCAGACTTACTCTTTTACCTGATTTCTTTGTGTTAATGACTCTCATATAAAGAAACTGTTGAAGCAAGTGTTGAAGAGAAGTTATTTTGTTTCTGTTCATTGTTTTATTTATTTTAAACTGAAAATTTTATTTTTTTGTTCATTTTAAACAGGATAAAGTGTCCAAACGCAGAGAAAAACTCCTGCTGAAGCGACTGATCTCCACACTGTTATAAAGATGGCATTTATTAAAGAGGAGAGTGAAGATGTGAAGATTGAAGAAACATTCAGAGTCAAACAGGAAGATCTGCAGGAACAAACAGGTTAATTTTCATTCTCAAGACCAACTCAGTCATTTGATCCTCATTCAGATATATTTTAATAATAAGAATACTAAATTAAATCCATCTTGCAGCTCTGAGTGTGCTGCCTAGTTCTCCTAAAAGCACATAAGCACTCATTGAAAGACAGGAATGAGTTTCTTTTGTTACTTGTTCTCATGTCTTTTGTCATTATTTTATGTATTATTAGTCTCCCATTTTCTCTACCTTCTTAAGGTTATTGCTTTTCTTGTTCACCTACTGTTTTTGTAAAGCATCCTTGAGCACTGGCACTATAAACATTTCAGTCATAATGGTCTTAAAAATGTCTTTAAAAGTCTTACATTTAACTTCCAGCAGGTGCCGCCATTGGAATCTTTTTGCTTGAGACTTTTTTAAAGAATGAATTTTTAGATCCTAAAAACAGTGTTATGCTGCTTAGGCATGGGACGATAACCGTTTTCAAAGTATACCACAATTTGAAAATTATTATGTAAGGTTTTTTGAGTTTTGGTTTATGTTTGAGTTTTTTAGGACAACAGTATCTCCAGCAGAAAAGATATCCAAAGATGCTGTTTTAAATTGTAAAGAAATCTGTGTTTATGAAACTAATGAAGACAGCAGAAGTCAATGATTCATTTAAACTATTTACCCTGACAGGTTTACTGCTCCTAATTATTGTAAAAGTTTCTCAATTCACTATATTGTGTTCAAAGGGGAAAAAGTGTTTGTTTTTTACCCAGACGTTTAAAAAGAATATATTTTAGAGCAGTAATCACAGACCAGTGAAACCGTGTTATTTTTATTCAAGGTTATCATACTGTCAGAATCTTATACTGGCCTATGCCTAATGCTGCTTGATGTTGCAAACTCATTCATTCATTTTCATTTCGGCTGTTCCCCTTATTAATTCGGGGTCGCCACTGCGGAATAACCCGCCAACTTATCCAGCATATGTTTTATGCAGCGGATACCTTTCCAGCTGCAACCCATCTCTGGGAAACATCAATTCACACTCATACACTACTGACAATTTAGCTGTACCCAATTCACCTGTACTGCACGTCTTTGGACTTGTAGGGCAAGTAGCCGTTTATTATTCCTGGGGGCTATTCCATAAAGCAAGCTTAGAGAAAAAGCCAGGCTTATTTTGGTAAGTCAGGTTTATTAATGGCGGATTCGGTTTCATAAGTCAAATTTACGATAGTTCAAACTTAGTTACCCTGGCAACTTATGCTGGGAAACTAGCCTGGTCTGGGGCAGGCTAACTCTCAGGCTAAGTCAAAGTTCAAGCTTAATCAAAGTAATGTTAACATTCACCTGCCATAGTTTGATGCCATTTTAATTTAGTTAACCTCTTAATAATGATTAAAACTTTATAGTCACTTAATAGTAAATGTGTGTGTGTGTATATATATATATATATATATATATATATATATATATATATATATATATATATATATATATATATATATATATATATATATATGGCTGATTTCATGAAAATGTCAACCTTATCATGAAAAAATAAACTTTTGACCAAAATAACAAAACCAATTTAATTTTGCTCATTAAGGTCTGCATTTTATTGTTATGATGTGCTCTTGTCGAATTTTTAAGGAAATTGCTTTGTTTATCCATGAAATATGAGGATTGTGCCAATTGGAAATTTCTGTTTCATCAAACCACATTGCATGCTTTCAAAAAAGAGGTTAAAGACAGACTTTTTCCATGTTTTATTTTAACAGTAAGCATTCTGCAGAAGGATTGGGGTCTGTAGTATAAATAATTACCCTCACTTTTTCATAACATCGCTGTCTTTTTAATTTATGAGCTACATATTTAAGACATCACGCAGCTTCGATCTCGTGTCACGTCCGTAACGATTTAATGAAAAAGTTTATATTGTGTAATAAATATTAGCACAAATAAAATGAAACTATACATACAAAGCCAAAATATGTCCATGCTAATTATGATTATCAATTCATCTCAGGTCTTTGTTCTAAACAAAGGTAGATAACTGACTATCAAATAATACATCAAATAATTAAGATATAATTTATATCAAACGAAATTCATTTCAAGAAGATATTTTTTCCAAGAGAAATATGTGAAATGTATATTTTTGTTCGTCCCTGTCTTACACAACTCTGCGGTTTTTTTTCCGTTCCGTATAAAATAAGGTTTCGTTTGCCTGGCAGGGAAATATACATTTTAAATACATTAAATATAAAGGCTGGTTATTTTATATGTATGTAGCTGTGATTTTGTTCGACATTATTTTCTTGAGAAATTGCAAAGACAGCATTTATCCTGTCAAAAATGTTTCATCGGCACTGTCATGATTGCGGCTACATTGTACGAAATCTTTACAAGGGGAAATCTGGTGCATAACTAACAAATATAAAAAAAAACAGGGGGTTCAACACAAATAATTTTGCGGATAAGTGAGAAAAAGCAAATGCAAATATTAAATAAAAGATTTTGTACCTGAACACTTTAATCAGAAGCGACCTGCATAAGCCCAACGAAATCTCCTATAATGTTAAATCTGCTAATTATTTCTGCACACTTGCACGAGGCTCTCTCAGATTTGAGGCTCACTTAATATCCTCTTAATATATCTTCAGTCCTACAATAACCTCCATGCATTTGGTCTTTTTTCCACTGCTGAAAATGCGCACAATCCACACAGATTTAAAAGAGCGGTGTTTGTGGTTCATGCGCGGGTCACGCTGCAGGCACATGCACAGGCTCCAGCTGAGTTTTCGTATTATGCAAAGCATATGTTTTTATTTTATTTATTAAATAACTATTTATGAACATAAATTATTAAAGCAACACTTCATTTTCCAAGCACTTTATCCAAAATCTTAAGCACTTTTCAAACCTTGAAAATAAGTTGTAGCCTCCTTTAAAATTAAAACATTTTCAAAGATTTCCAAAAATTAAATCTTGATATTGATTAAGCTTTAACTACATTATAGGAGTATATTTGTTAGAAAATCGATAGGATCAGCTGTAAATATTTCATTCAATATTTTTACACAAATTTTTAAACATTATATATCGTACACGCCAATAACCAACGGCTATTTTTTCTATTCTTGTTTAACATAGCCTACACAAAACTTTTCTTCTTTACTTCTGTGGACTTTTTGCAACCTGACATGACTGCCGACGAGAAAACGAAAGCAAGCGCATAGAGTGGACAAATTCAACTATTTATTCCATCGACTAACACATTAATTAGATTTAACTTTGTAATCAAATGTAATATTGCCATAACTGTAACACAACTAGATGTTGATACCATTCCCCACGCAGCACGGTCTTGCGCACTTACAATCCAGCAATGATTCAAGTTCGTCTGGAAACACTGACATCAGGAGCTCGATAAACATATTATAGCTGAAAATGTTTATCAGCAATTTTATATCATTCATAATAATAAAAAAGCACCATGTTAGCATGCAACATTGTTTCCGAATTGAGTTTTGAAAATTTGAACACGTGTTAACCTTTAACAACACATGCCCTAATATGAATTAAATATAACAAGGTGATCTATTTAGGTTTGATTAATTGTGCAATCTTACCATTCAGATGTCTCAGAGGTCAAAGTTTGTTGGTTTACATACCCAACAGATATCCACAAATAGGTCTTTGTTAAAGTTTTGAAAGCATTTATCTGATTTTCATAATGTGTCAACTGTCAATTTTAGAGCAGTCACGCCCATAACAAAGAGCAGTCACGTCCGTAACGAAGAGAAGTCACGTCCGTAATGACAGTTTTTCCTCATTAAGACAAAAATGAAAAACTAAATAAAACAAATTATATATGTTCCATGCAGAGCCAACCCTTGTCCTTTTGACTGTTATAATATTTTTTGGCTTATGCATTTTTATTCACAGAATTTCCACAAAGTATGTCAACTCACAAAAACGCATGTCTTTTTTTGTCACGTCCGTAACGCATTAATTTTGCCGACATTTTAAATATAAAACACATGAATAGACTGATATTTTTTTATGCCTGAACCCCATGGTTAAGGGGTAAGAAAAATATAAACAGATATTTCAATATACTGGTAACATATACTTTCTCTGAGTATATATGTTTCTTTTTTTTTACTGCAAATGTCACATCCATAATGCTGGAATCAGTAATATATATAGTTGAAGTCAGAATTATTAGCCCCCCTTTTTTTCTTTTTTTAATAACAGAGCAATAATAATAGTTTAACAGAGCAAGGAAATGTTTACAGTATGTCTGATAATATTTTTTTCTTCTAGAGAAAGTGTTTTTTTTTATTCATTTTAGGGACAAAATTATTAGCCCCTTTAAGCTATTTTTTTCGATAGTCTACAAAACAAACCATCGTTATACAATAACTTGCTTAATTAGCCTAACCTGCCTAGTTAACCTAATTAACCTAGTTAAGCCTTTAAATGTCACTTTAAGCTGTATAAAAGTGTCTTGAAAAATATCTAGTAAAATATTATTTACTGTCATCATGGCAAAGATATAATAAATCAGTTATTAGAAATGAGTTATTAAAACTATTATGTTTAGAAATGTGTTGAAAAGATCTTGACTCTGTTAAACAGAAATTGGGGAAAAAAATAAACAGGGGGCTAATATATCAGGGGGGCTAATAATTGGCTGAGGCAAATGTAAACTTTGAAGGCATCAGAGGACCAGCGGCAGAGGGTCTGGATTTGATGTGAGGAGAGACCTTTGGGAGCTGCTGTGTTGGCTGAGCCGATTCTAAATAATGGCTGGAATATGATTCGGGGGAAAGCCTGAAAGGCAAAGAACTTCTTTTAAGTGTTTTTGATTCCAAAAACAGGTTACTGGACGGTTAGCGTCATCAGTAAAAAGTGGGGCAAGGGGTTTTAGGCTTTTGCGATCTCCTTAAGTGGAGGAATGCTAAGAGAGTTGGGAAAGGGCATGTGGGGGAGAAAATGTTGAAAATGTAAATGAAATGCCCTTTTTCTGACTGATCTGTTTTTCTGTGCTTAATAAAGAAGGCGCGGGTTTCGCATTCTGCAAAGTTAGATCAGATATTGTGGGGTGGATGGCAGGGTTCAGTTTGGATGTAATAGCTATTTTTGAACACCTAAGGAAGCCAAAAAAAAAAGCTAGAGTAAACATGGCGTCGAGTGTGCAGGCTGTGTGTGCGGAAAGGTATCATTTGCGAAGTGTGTGGATGCATTTTGAAATAATGTTGAGTGTAATGGGTTGTCTGGGGTCGGGGAGGGTGTGTGTGTTTTTTTTTTTTGGATGCCTTTGATAAAGAGGGTGGTTTTTGAGTTGGAAATGGCTTCTGAGGGGGACCTGTGTATGAATTTATGAAAAAAATGGATCCCACTAAGGTAGCTTTTTATAGAGCTAGCCTGGATATTTTTGGCAGTGTGGAGGTGGGAAATAAAGGAGGTGATGGAAAGCAAGGAGACATCTGGGAAATGTTTTGTAGAGGGAGTGGAAATGTTTGAATGAATTCCATGCGGTGAGATATGACTGAAGTGTTCTGGGGATGAGAGATATGAAAGTTTCACGCAAGTGATGTAATGGGTGATTTAGGGCAATGTCAGTTGTGAGTAATGTGGGACAGGTGATGGATGCTGGTCTGCTTCTGGTGCCAAGAGCTGAAATTTCTGGTAAAAAAAGCGAGAGAGAGAATTAGCAATTAGATTTTTGCAACCTGGAACATGTTCAGCAGTCATAATGAATTATTTTTTGGCTGACGTCCCTACGAGGTGTCTTAATAAGGGCATAATTGGTGGTGAATGCGAGCGCCCTTTAATAATGCAATTAACGGTGGCTTCGTTGTCACAATGTAAATCCATAATCTAAGTTCGTTGCGACTGGGTTTAGAGAGAAATATTGTATCTTCTAAACCGGGGACCGTGGTGGAGAGCTGAAGGAGGTGAGTAATAAACGGGCGGCCTTGGGGAATAATGCGCATTGCAAAATTGAGATGCCCGAGAATAGATAAGAGTTCGAGTTTAGTGCATGTCTGTTTCTCGAGAAAGATTTGGGATAGAGAGGTTATGCGGTCGTTTTTTTCTTTAGGAAGAGATGCTTGAAATTTATTCGAATCCAATTTGATACCAAGGAATTCTATAGAAGTCCTGGGTCCAGATGTTTTCTCCTCTGCGAAGGGGATTCCCAGATCCTCAAAAACCTTTTGGGTGATCGCTAGATGTTTAGCCAGAGGCGAGGAAGGGGGATAAATAAGGAGAAAATCATCTTAGAAGGTGGATAAGGTGCAGGATTTCATTGTTATTAGATAAAATCCAGCATAATGCTTCTGAAAGCATGTCGAAAATTTTGGGGCTACCTTTGCAGCTGTAAGTTAGTCGGACTGCAAAGTAGAATTGTGAGTGTCATTTGATGCCAAAAAGATGCTAGATGTCTGGGTGGATTGGCATGATTTTGAAGGGGGATGTAATGTCGTCTTTCGCTAGCCAAGCGTTGCAACCGGCTATTTTGATGAGGGAAATAGCTTGATCTATGTCGTGGTAATTAAGCGAGTATTTGTCTGATGGAATAGTGCTGTTAATGCTAGGGAATATGGAATTGTGAGGAGTGGAGAGATCGATAATCAAGCTTTTTTTTTTACCAGAAAATTTTCTAGTTGCAACGCCGATAGGACTAATACGGGATGCTGAATGGTGGGGCGGGGAATGGTCCTATCATAAAATTATTATTGATTTCTTTTTTCATTAACCAGATCCACAGTTTCAGGTTCGGTAGTTGTGAATTTTAGATTGGGACAGAATAGTTTGAAGGAAGGGAGAGCTGAAACGCCGGGTGTAATCTGTGGGTTAGACCTGAAATCATAAAATCTGAGAAGTTAGTATCAGGGTGACAACGCAATTCGAAAGCAAGTTGAGAAATATTCACGGGAGTCAACAAATAATTTCTTGATTTTAATTTAAATTTATTGCTCTTAACACCTGGCATATCACTTTAACGTGACCGCCGCTGCAGTAATTGCATATATGGAGGACTTTACAGGGAGCCCTGTAACATCTGTTAATATTAAAATTTTGGCAGATGTTACGGTTGGAAGTAGAGGAGTGAGAAGAAGAAGAAGGGAGAAGAGAAGGCAGGTTATAGCTGGGTGGGCGAGGAACATAACTAGTAGATTTAGGTAGTTGTGCAGAATCGGAAGAGGGAGTGATGAAGGGGCAGGATGTGGTGGGGTGGAGACTGGAGCAAACGGCGCAAGATAAAATTGCAGCATCCTAAAAAGACTCTGTTGTGGAGTTCAACATCCAGACCCCCCCCAATAAGGAATTTGATTCCACTGAGTCACTTGAATAGCACATTTGGCTGAGAACAGTTTATGATACATGTAAAAATGTGTACCCCCATAGGAGAGCGCTATAATAGCCATGTAGTCATTTAACTCGCGCCTCCTATGAGGGAAGACAGAACAGATGACGTCGAAGTGCGAAGGCGATGAAGTAGCAGTATTCTACTTCTTGAAGTAGCAGTAGCTGCAGCAGAAGCAGTAGGTGGCTGATACAGAGCGGTCTTCAAAGCGAAGATAATGGTGATGCGTAACCCAGGATATTTGTAGTAGCTTAGGAATTGTCTGATTGGTGCATTGTGAATTGGATAATGTGGGTCCAGACGCTAGCAATCATAACCACATATATAAATGAACTTAACTTGTGTGCTGTCATGGCTTTGCAATCAAAACAAATTTGTTATAGTAGAGGCCAGTAGAGAAAAAACAGCCATGAAATTAACGAAAATGGAGTAAATTTGTGAGTGTATTGTTTTTTTATTTTATTTTGAAGCATTGTCCCAGAATATGTCACAATAAGATGTCCCCAAATATCAGTCTGTTTGCTGAAACACAGAGAAAGTGTTGGCCAAATTAAGCCTCAAAATCACCCCAGAATGGATGAAAATGACCCAACAGCACACAAGGGGAAAGGTGCACATTCCAGCCTTTATGCAGATGCTGTACAAGTATGTCTCATGTCTGCGAGGCAAATATCCAGCTGTTTGTTCAGCTGTTACCCCAGAACTTTTTTTCTGATGCATTTACCAGTCAGGCACAGAATGAACAAGTATTCCCTGTCTGCTTTACAAATTTTAGAAAAACATTTAGTTGTAATTATGAATATATACGAATAAAAATAGGCCATTTACAGCTTTCAAATCTGTGTCTTATCAATATGACCAAAATGACTTTTATGATCAATTATGTAAGACACTCTGAAAACTGGACTGACACAGTTTCAATTTACTATAACTTCTATGTTAAGTTTCTTTGACACGATTTACATTGTAAAAGCACTAGAAAAAATTAAGATGAATTGAATTGAATCTGCTTAAATTTGTACACATTAATGGACCAAACTAAATATGATCTGATTTATTTTACATTTAATGTGCATCAAAATTACAGTGTGTGTAGCCAATGTATCCAGTGTCTTTTCACTTTTCAGCTTTTGTTGAAAGTTTTTAAGACTTAATGAAAACTAATGTTTTATTATTTATTTCAGACCTAATTGAAGAGAATGAGGGGAGTAAAGAGGAGGAACATCATGTTAAAATTGAGGAAAAAACTTTTTCACAGACTGATGGTATTTTGAAAAGAAGAGACAAGAATTGTTTCACCTGCACTCAGTGTGGAAAGAGTTTTGGAAGAAAAGGCGATCTTAAGATTCACATGATGATCCACACTGGAGAGAAACCTTTCACCTGCACTCAGTGTGGGAAGAGTTTCAACCAATCATCATCCCATAATCAACACATGAGGATCCACACTGGAGAGAAACCATTCACATGCACTCAGTGTGGGAAGAATTTCAGCAGCTCATCACACCTTAATCGACACATGATCAGCCACACTGGAGAGAAACCATTCACATGCACTCAGTGTGGGAAGAGTTTCAGCCAATCATCATCCCTTAATCAACACATGATGAGCCACACTGGAGAGAAACCATTCACATGCACTCAGTGTGGGAAGAGTTTCAGCAAATCTTCAAACCTTAATCTACACATGAGGATCCACACTGGAGATAAACCTTTCACATGCACTCAGTGTGGGAAGAGTTTCAGCCAATCATCATCCCTTAATCTACACATGAGGATCCACACTGGAGAGAAACCATTCACATGCACTCAGTGTGGGAAGAGTTTCAGCCGATCATCATCCCTTAATCTACACATGATGAGCCACACTGGAGTGAAACCATTCACATGCACTTAAGCTATGGTCACACTGGACTTTCTCTCCCTATAGACTTCCATTCATAAGCACGCAAATGCGTCAGACCGGAAACACAAGTTCAAGCTTGGTGAACTCTGACCTGCGAAATCGCATCACTTGACTGTGTGAGACCAATCAAAGATCTAAACATGACCTCTCTGGACAGAAATTTAAAATATGACCAATTGCTCACGTTTTTAATGTCTAATCATCTTGTTAATCCCGCCCCTTTTCGCAGCGCCATACAACAGAATTTTGCATGCTCAAACTCTAGTGTGACCTCAGCTTCTGTGTGGGATGAGTTTCAGCAACTCCTCAGACTTTAAAGGGCACCTATTTTACCCCTTTTTAAACATGTAATATTAATATTATGGTTCTTCTGAGTGTGCCAGTTTAGGTTCAGTTCAAAACACAATTCAAATTTTTTCATTATAATGTGTTAAAAAGTGTAATTTGGTGTAAAATGGGTGGAGCCAAGAGCTCCCCTTTTGTGTATGGCAACAGACAGGCAGACAGAGAGAAGCAACATGAGTGAGAGGACCAGCATTTAGCTGTACATGTACGACTCGGACACAGACCAAGCAGACTACAAAATCATTTGTGTCTTTATATAGTTTTACAGCCAACTGTGTGCTAGTTTAAAGGGTCACGAAACACCAAAACACATTTTTTGAGCTGTTGACAGTCATATATGTGTCCCACGCTGCTATAAACACTATTAGGACACATATATTGCACTAAAAAGTGAAAATTGGTTGTTTTTGCGTTATTTTGAGCAAATTCGGTCTTCCTGTTTGAAACTAATTTTTGAAGCTACGTCACGGCCATGAGATACATAGGTGTAAATCCAGAGTGAAGAGTGGCTGTCTGTCTTTCGAGAACATTGTGACGTATTTGAGTGTGCGGCATTAATTCATGACAAAGACGTGCTTCAAACCAATCAGCGCGCTCTATTGTGTATGACGTGAAACTTCATTAATATGCATGATAGCTCCGGAGACTGTTTACCTGTTACAGTGTTCAGACGGCAGAGAGACACCACGTTGTGTTGCTAAAACAAGTGAAAGAACAAGAATTTGGAGACACTGGTTGTCGGTGTTGCGTTTATTAGTGTGGTGCAACAAGGTTTTGTTTTAATTTTCCCTCTATGAGAGAGCTGCTGGACTCTCGTGTGGATTACAGTGCACGCGACAGAAACGCGCTTGTAAGGAACATTTTTTACCCGAGTTTTTCGCATCTGGAAATGGTGAAATCCGGAATTGCAGCTCGTCTCCTTTTAATAAAAAGACATAGCTCCAGTTTGATTGTCCTGTCACTACAGATTAGGTAAGTGTGTGCAGTGCCCTTTGTTTAACCCAGATTGCAAAGTTGGTCGTATCTTCAGCAGTGCTCTTTCAGTTTTTAAAGACATACCTCAGTCAAAATGATTTAGTTACTAAGTTTACAGTATGTTAATATCACTGCAATATTACAGTACATATTATAGACTGAAATATCCACTGTAAATGCTGCTCTCCGAGTGTAAACATATAAACACAAACTATTCCCGTCATGCAGGATTTTCGCTCCATTTTGTCACAGGATAGTCTATACACACACGGCTTTCTGAGGCTACCTACCGAGTACATAAGTTACAGAGAAATGCGGAGGATTTTTTTTCTCCCATTCGCCGTGCGGTATCAAATCAGCCTCTGTGGGTTTGTTTTGCCTGTGATCAGCACATGGCCAAATGGAAACTCCCTTCTTTGCAAATCTTACCCTCTTTCCCTCCCCCGACACTCCCACACTCCCAGAGTTGGACACGCCCAACTTTCCTGACTTTTTTCAAACTAGAGGTGTGAAAACAACCTGCTGAGACAGGGGGGTTTCATGGCCCTTTAAAGCTCCGAGCTTGTAGCCTACAACGAGACTAATAACCAAGCACACTGAATTAACTTTGACTGAAGGGCATCACACACCGGATGCACCGCGACGCGGCGCGCACATGACAGTTGTATCGCACGCTTGCGGCGCCGGTGTGTGTTACCTGATAAAAACTTATGTTTAGAATTCAAAAATGCATGCCGCTGTGTGGCGCGACGCTGCTTCTGGTGTACAACCTGCTTGAGGCTATAACTAAAGGGCGTCATACACCGGATGCGCCACTCAGAGCCACGACACAGCACACCAGACGCGCAGATTCGCATGTTATTTAAAATGTAACTATTCAGATAACACTCTGTGGCGCGGCAGAAATATGAAGTGTCCTGAGCAGGGCCAGTGTGTCCATAGAGGCGACCTAGGCGGCAGAATAGTGAGCGAACCCCCCCAGTCCTCACTTTCATCATCGCGACACTCTCCCGGTCCTCACTTTCATCCGCGACAATGCGAAATGCATGGCGTTGCACGTCGTTAGTTCGTTATTTACAATGGAAGGACGTGCACGTGAGGCAATGCGCTTGCACTTTCCAGCTGCACCTTGTTAAGATGAGCTTCTGTGACCACGGAAAATGCAAACTGCTGAAGTTTAAGGAAGACGCAATGAAAAGTACACATGCATGCAAACCCACCAAAACTCACAAACACTGGCGGCGAGGAGAGTACTAATGTGGTGAATGTTGAGCCCAATGAGCCTTACATCTAAAAATAGAGCAAGGGTGTTTCTTTGGTGCTGTCGCTTTGACTCACACGCTGAAAATGGCAGACGTGAAACGACATACTGAGGATATGGTAATGCACACCTGTCAATCAATATTGGTGGTGGTGGTGGGGGACCACACTCCTACGTCAAGTTGCGGTTAATCTCAAAAATGATCCAATTGGTCCACCGTTTTTATGTTGTTAAATTGAAAAAAAAAAGACTGAGTGTGTTTATATCACCCCAATATGACGGTCTATACACTATACCTACACATATGTTGTCCATTTTTCACCATAGGTGCCCTTTGATAATCACATGAAGACCCACACTGGAGAGAAACCATACACATGCACTCAGTGTGGGAAGAGTTTCAACCGATCAGCAAACCTTAATGAACACATGAAGATCCACACTGGTGTGAAAGAGTATATGTGCTTTGAGTGTGAGAAGACTTTTATTACAGCTCCAAAATTGAAACTGCACCAGACGATTCACACTGAGAGACTGTACAAGTGTTCACACTGTGACAAGAGGTTTAATCAGTTAACACATCTGAAAACACAAAAGAGGATTCACTCTGGAGAGACACCGTACAGATCTGATCAGTGTCTACTTTCGCTCATTCGGCGCAGCTTAAGAAAAACATAGACAAAAAGTTGCACACATGACATGAATGCAGCAAAACATTTTCTCATGTGCACAGGATGTTTCATGTCTGAATAATGTCTGAAAAGGCTGAGTGACAGTATACTGTTTTCCAACACTCCTACACTGCAGTAGGTGGGGTTGTAATTGTGTTGCGCCCCTCGCGTTTACCGTAAACACAATGATAGCGGCTGAGAGAAGAATAGTTTCATAAACATCTGGCAAACAGCACCTCTGCGGCTTAAAATCTCTTTGCAAGTGATTGTACAGGTGCGGATACATCTGTACTCCACTCTCCAATGTATTCATGTAGCTAGTGTTGTTTTGATGATGTTCTCTGTCTGACTTCCTGAATGAGAAACAAATCACTGGGAAGACACCGCACATCAAAGAAGGTGGAGCTCCAGGACGGTTAGTTTGCAGTATACCAGGGCCTCAAGTTTAGAAAGCCTATTCAAGTGTCCTATGTTGAATCTTTTATTAGTAAAGTTTCTTTACTTTAGGTTCAAGATTCTTTCTAGTTTACTACATTTACTTTTTTGAGTAGAATACAAACTTGATGAATATTTGATGATTTAGCCAGAGGGACAGGTATTAAGTTTTACAATATTAATACACTGTGATGATCCCAAGACTCCAGATTGGAGTATGTAGTATGTCCTGATTGGATGCCTGCATTACTCATCAATGGGCATATTCAGGTTGTTGTGCTAGCTAACCCAGGACGCTGTGGCTACTCAGGAGTCCTCATGTCAACACCTGCCATCTCATTGAATCTTTAACCTTATGCTTTTGTTTTGCATTACTTATATCATGTAGTTAAAGTGTTGTTGTGATTATATCCTAAGTTCTTTATCTTCATTATTATCCCTAGACATTTGTTGGTTGCTTTGATTGATTGTTCTATGAGTTACATTTTGTAAGAAAGTAGTCTGCCTCGACCCAACTTCTACTTTATTTCACAAGTGTTTCATACTCCTTTCTTAACAAAAAGCTTAATTATCACAGAGAGGAGAGTTCCTCAAGTAAAGTATTTAAGCATCTAAATAATGCCTTTGGAATGATAATTCACTTCCTGTAGCATGGGAGCGGCAGTGAGCCATCAAGAACCATCTGCTGACCAAAAGGAATTCTGTTTATCCTCATTTATCATAACAGTTGGTATTCTCACCTGAAAGTCTACCCAGGATCTGGGAACGGAAGAGTATCACTTTTATTGTTGTTCTCAATTTACATTCAAAGGGAAAGCTTATTAACATGTTAAGCGGGAAGAAACAGGATAAAATGTTTAAACGGAGGAGGATCTGGATTCATTTCCAACTCCGCTGAATCCGAAGTGCTGTCTCCACTTTGTTACTACTATTCTGGAATAAAACTTGTTTTTTTCTTCAAGACGTCCTCATCCTTTTTTTTACAACACTGATCAGATCTATCTGGTTTCTCTCCAGTGTGAATCCTCTTTTGTGTTTTCAGATGTGTAAGAAATCAATCTACGTTAAAAGATCGATTTAGGAATTATTAGCTCAGATCAATGACTCGGATCCTGAAGATTCGAATCATTGATTCGACTCAATTGAGTCAGATCAAAGATTCAAACTTGTCCCGCAAATGGAGACATCACATTTATTAATTCTCGTCTATATTATTTTCGTGGCCAAGCGATAATAACATAACACGGAATAGGGTTAACTTTTAGCAAGGTAACACGATCTATAGCTTGAGGCAGAGACTTACAAAGCACATAAACAAGAACACGGTTCTTTAAGGGAGAACAAGGATTATTGCTACACTATTCGATACACGAGGCTAACTACGTAGTAATCAAAACAACAAATAAACAATCAAACAAACAAGTGCACACACACGTTCACACACACACACACACACACACACACACACACACACACACACACACACACACACACACACACACTGGCAGTTCAGAGGATGCAAAATGAATTGAACAAACAGTCCAGCCGATCTGTTTCGTACTAGATCTTAGAATCACCTGAGAAACCACAAAAGCTGAGAATTGACTTATTTTTAACTGCTTAAAAGCATATGCACCCGATCAGATAGACACGACAGTTTTTTGTTTACTTGCGAGTTTGTTGAAGTCTTCGTGTTGGTTTGAAGAAACACGTGGCGCATAAGCGTGGCTTCCCTGTGACGTCGCTCGCTGGAATTCACTCAGTGGAGTGAAACTCTTTGTCCTGGGTTACCGGGGTACGGACCCGTAGAGAGAGTCAGTTCAGCAGAAGTTTCAGCGGAGTGAAACTTAAGGTTTGGATGAAAGTTTGTGACCCGACCACGTGGAAGGCGGCCGGGGGCGGAGAACAACAGCGGGTTGATACCAGCTCGATGTTAAGAGGCTGCGCGCAGATTTGGACGCTGCAGTGGGCTTTAAGGGAGACGTATTGATCCATCCCTCCTGATGCTCTCGTCCAATGAGCGGCAAGATGAAGGGCGGGGCCACGCCCCGTACCAGCGTAGGCAGGTTAATAATTAACCCACTGCAAGAGACTTAACGTGATAAAATCTCTGGTAAGATTGTAACTATCTGACATCAAATATTACAAGACGAATATAGTTCGTATCACAAAATTCTCATTTACAGCAATGTATTGCAAATGAAAAGGGGTTTTGTTTGAATACAAACATAAAGCATTTCAGACACATACAGATCATTTTAGACTGTTATAATGGTAAAAATCACATTATGAACCTGGTTGGTTAAAATAAACACAGCACATCAATACCTATAAATGTCATTCAAAATATCAAATTTTGCCTGGGTTATAACATTTATAAGAATCGTTTTCCTTAAGTATCCTTCATTTCTTTTGTCTCTGAATTCTGTCCATCTCGTGGTCGAACGCATGGCCGTCCACGTGAGGGTCATCCAAGAGTCTCGTGATAAAGAGAATTTGAAGGGCGTCTTTGTCTCGTTGGTTAACGATTAACCAAAATTGTGCTGCAGCATCTGTCCAAGTTAGGGGGATGACAATCGGATCAATTGGCGCCCTGTCACCATGCCGGTACAAGCCCTGGAGCGAGTAAAGCCAGATGCGCTCAACATTCCAAAGCCGGATTCAAACTGGTTTTGACCAGCGAGTCTCTACAGATGTGTAATTGATTAAACCTCTTGTCACAGTGTGAACACTTGTACGGTCTCTCCAGTGTGAATCGTCTGGTGCAGTTTAAATGTTGGAGCTGTAATAAATGTTAAATGTTTCGCTACAGAGCACCAAGCACAAAAACAGCCAGACACAGGAAAAGTTTCTTTCCTCAAGCCATCTACCTCATGAACAGTTAAATATTCCCCTACTGTGCAATTAATGTGCAATACTTTCTCATACGCACTTGTACACAGCACCTTATAACAATATACAATGCAATACTTTCTCACACGCATTTGTACACAGCACCTTATAACCTGTATATTTATAAAATCTGTACATACAATTCAACATCCAAATCTTTTGACTAACTGTATCTCTGTTTAATGTTTATCGCCTTTTTCTTTTTCTTATATTTAATTTTGTGTTGTCACTTGTCACTTTATGTACACAGGAAGCTTCTGTTGCCAAAACAAATTCAAGATGATTATACATTAAAAAGTGAGCGATTAGTCCATTTTTTAAATTTATGTCCAGAGAGGTCATGTTTTGATCTTCGATTGGTCTCACACAGTCAAGTGATGCTATTTTGCAGGTCAGAGTTCACCAAGCTTGAACTTTGCAACGCAGCGAACTGCGAAATTTGACGCACAAACTTTCGGTCTGACGCATTCACATGCGTATTAATGGAAGTCTATGGGGAGAAAAGTCCAGTGTAACCCCAGCTTAAGTGCAAGTGTATGGTTTCTCTCATGTGTTGATTAAGGTGTGATGAGCAGTTGAAACTCTTGCCACACTGAGTGCAAGTGAATAGTTTCTCTCCAGTGTGGATCCTCATGTGTTGATTAAGGTTTGATGATTGGCTGAAAGTCTTCCCACACTGAGTGCATGTGAATGGTTTCTCTCCAGTGTGGATCCTCATGTGTTCATTAAGGTGTGAAGATCTGCTGAAACTCTTCCCACACTGAGTGCATGTGAATGGTTTCTCTCCAGTGTGGATCCTCATGTGTAGATTAAGGTGTGATGATCGGCTGAAACTCTTCCCACACCGAGCGCATGTGAATGGTTTCTCTCCAGTGTGGATCCTCATGTGGTGATTAAGGGATGATGATTGAGTGAAACTCATCCCACACTGTGTGCACGTAAATGGTTTCTCTCCAGTGTGGATCCTCATGTGTTCATTAAGGTGTGAAGATCTGCTGAAACTCTTTCCACACTGAGTGCAGGTGAAACAATTCGTGTCTGTCCTTTTCAAAATACCATCAGTCTGTAAATGTTTTTCTTCCTCAATTTTGACATGATGTTCCTCCTCTTTACTGCCCTCATTCTCTTCAATTAGGTCTGAAATAAAAATAAAACATTAGTTTTCATTAAGTCTTAAAAACTCTCATCAAAGCTGAAAAGTGAAAGGACACTGGAAACATTGGCTACACACACTGTAATTTTGATGCACATTAAATGTAAAATAAATTAGATGATATTTTGTTATCCATTAATGTGTACACATTTAAGCAGATTCAATTCAATTCATCTTTATTTATCTAGTGCTTTTACAATGTAAATTTTGTCAAAGCTGCTTGACATAGAAGTTACAGTAAATTGAAACTGTGTCAGTCCAGTTTTCAGAGTTTCTAACATAATTGATCATAACAGTCATTTTGGTCATATTTTAAGACACAGATTTGAAAGCTGTAAATGGCCTATTTTTATTTGTTTATATTCATAATTACAACAAAATGTTTTTCTAAAATTTGTAAAGCAGACAGGGAATACTTGTTCATTCTGTGCCTGACTGGTAAACGCATCAGAAAAAAGTTCTGGGGTAACAGCTGAACAAACAGCTGAATATTTGCCTCACAGACATGAGACATACCTGTACAGCATCTGCATAAAGGCTGGAATGTGCACCTTTCCCTTGTGTGCTGCTGGGTCATTTTCATCCATTCTGGCGTGATTTTGAGGCTTAATTTGACCAAAACTTTCTCTGTGTTTCAGCAAATGGACTGATATTTGGGGACATCTTATTTTGACATATTCTGGGAAAATGCTTTAGAAAAAAAAAAAAAAACTCAATACACTCTGGGCAAATTTACACCCCTTTTGTTATATTCATGGCTGTTTTTTTCTCCATTGGCCTCTATTATAACAACATTTTTTTGATTGCAAAGCCATGACAGCATATAATCATGCATTTATGATTGTTAGTGTTTTCTGTGACGACAGTCAACATTGTTTAATTGGTCTCCACCAATGGGACGGCAAAAGTAGTTCTCAAGTATATTTTGTCAATAATGGGGTAGCTTTGTAGTAAAACATCCAAAGCTGTTCAAATTGTTTTGTTTTATACGTGAGGTCCCACATGGTAAGCTAGTTAAGAGTAGGAGTAGCTGGAAGTGTGTGCAAGTTCACACGCAAGGTTTAAATATTGTGTTGTTTTGTGTTTATAAGTGTATGTGCGATCACCCGTTTTTTTCTCTCTCGTTTTTTCTTTCTTTCCTACCTCTCTCCCCCACACTCCCCTACATACAAAACCCACAGATACCTTTCGGATGCTTCTGATAAATGTTTTCGACAGTCCTTCATAAAATGGGTGTAGTAAAGACAAACTTTACCAGTTGGAATGCGCAGGGGCTAAATCACCCAGTGAAACGAAACAAGGTGTTCACATATCTTAATAAGTTAAAATCTGATATTTTATATTTACAGGAGACTCATCTGTTGAAAAAAAAGATTAAGATATACATAATAGAGGAGGCTATACACAAATATCATTCTAACTTCAATAGCAAAAGTAGGGGGTTGCTGTACTCATACATAAGAATGTACAGTTTGTTATGGAGTCAAATGTGTTGGATAAAAATGGCAGATACGTAATAATCCAAGGTAAACTTTTTAACATGTCTGTGGTCCTGGCCAATGTGTATGCTCCTAATTAGGACAATGTACAATTTTTAGTGATTTATTTTCAATTTTGCCTATACACACTATTTATGATCACACGATTCAAATTGTGTTTTGCACCCAATTTTGGACCGCTCTAGCTCTTCGAGTAATACATTAAGTCAGTCAGCACAA